>VUQS01030565.1:3768-30751 GCA_015108495.1 Heterochromis multidens | reverse complement strand
ATGTCACAAATCTCTCAAATCGCAAAACTTGCTCTTTCGCTGACGTCATTCCGACGACTTTCCCCTTTCTCTCAGCAACCACATGCCACGTGTTGCCATATAAATTTTTGATTGGTTGATGTGGTGCATTTTTCCACCAATAGGAAAGGGGTGTCATGTTTTTTGGGAGGTTTTTTTTGCTCGGTCGCAAAGCGCTTTCTACATGCGAGCGCTGTCCTTCGAAAATCACGTGTTTACCGTGTTTTCCTGCAGTAAACGTGACGACAGTAGTCGCGATAAAGTACCGCGTAGATTATTTATCATAACTCTGGTTTTACTTGGCCTATCAACAAAATTTAAAAACTGGTATATAGTTTGAATTCCCCACTTTCCACATAAGTTGGAACGAAGACTCAGCAAGGCTGCATCTTTTTGCTACGTCATCTTAAATCGGGCATGTGATTTTGACGCGCCGGCGCGTCCAGGGACCCAGTAGGGTTAAGGCCTAAAATATTGCTGATTTCAGAACTCTAGAGCACTTTGACTAATAGAGATACATGAAAGAAAACAGCATCAAACTGACGATATGTATGCTGTATTGTGCAAGGTTTCAGAGCTAACAAGTAGACGTTTTGATTCATATCCCTTAAGACAGGAGTGGGCAATTAATTTCCCAAAGGGGCCACATGACAAACTGGGACTGTTGTGGAGGGCCGCACCAATAAGCTGAACTCAATTGAGCTCAATATTAAATTTCTCTCTTTATAAGCCTGTTGGTGCGGCCCTCCACAACAGTCCCAGTTTCTCATGTGGCCCCTTTGGGTAAATTAATTGCCCACTCCTTATCTTAGGCAATATAATTAGAGAAGCATCTAAAATGGTCCAAATTTCATTCTGCAGCATGACAGGGCAGACTAGCTGGGCACATAAAAAATTTACTTTACAACAAGTAAGAGTCCTGCAACAAATTGCATGGCTACCATGGAGACCTGAAACATCACAGGGTCAGTGTGGCATTACATGATGAGACCGAAGATACTGAGACAATCTAAATCCACAAACAAACTGTGGTAAGAATGAGCTGGACGCCAAGTACTGAAGAAAAGATGACAGTTTTTATAGAATGTACTTTGAAAGGACACTGTAGAAAAGACAAATCACAGGTGTTGTTAGCAAAATTAACGATGTCTCAGTCTAATTTGTCATTGATAATGTGATTAGTAATACCTGCACTTTTCCTACAGTCCATTGACAGTAAAATAAGCACGTTTTGAAACATATTAGAGGTTTGGATGCTGAGGATCAAAGAGTTAACTGTAATATTCTCTAAATGCATAGCTCATTAGATTTCACAGTCATGCTGATTGCCTTCATTTTTCTTATCTTAAAGACCCACTAACTATGTGACCAAGTATCAGAGATAGAACTAAAACTGATTGCCTTTGCAGAAATGGAGATTCCTGGAATTTCTGAGAGAGCAGAAATGATCCGTGACTGAAAACACAGAGCTCCCGAGCAGTTAGCCTCTCAGATGTGAGCTTATCATCAGCTGTTAAGAGCAGTGTGAATTCCTCAGGCCTCAGGCTGCAGCCCAGAGTGTTTCTGAGCTGATAGGAAGAGAGGGGGAGTGCAGGTGCAGATGTGGGTCTTACATCCTCAAGCACATGATGATTAGACCGAGAGGACCCATGTTACTACTCGTGCGAGAGAAGGATCTCATCCACCAGTGGAGACATCAGACGAATAAAGGAGTAATGTCAAGCGTGATTCAAAGTTTGCAGAAACACATTTAAAAATTTTTTTTTTATTAATCATTTAGGACGGAGTAATTTACAGCTTTATTTATTATTATTTTTTATTCATCAGTAGACTGAATTTACTTAGTTCTGTTCCTGTGTTACTGACCAATTGTGGAACTTTGGTCTCATAATGGATGGAGATCCAGTCAACAGCTTGCAAAACTGACTTTGATTCAACAATTAACTTTTTTTTTTTTTTAACAAAAGTAATTGTAAAAGTAGAAACAAACTGAGTGAATGATATTGTGTATGTAATACTACTTCATGTTGCACTGAAGCTCAGTTTTGGATGGAGTTTTCCATAATGTGTATTTATAAGCTGCTGGATGTCAGGCTGTCAAGATGATTTACAATTTTGGGACTTGCACATTAGACAAATTTAGATTTTATGGTTATGGTATTTCTATTTTTAATATGTTACTTCGGGACAGGAAGCTGTAACACTGCACTCTAGCTGGTCGCATGTGGTTGACTTTCAGCTTGTGGCGGGAGTTGTCCTTTTATTAACACCTAAGCTGGCTGAGCGGTGGAGCAGCTGCAGCACAGCATTTGTCTTGTAGTGTTTTGTAGTCTTACCGAGTTTCTGAGGAACAGCACAGTTACAAGGCGGCAATGATGTCTCACACTGGACAGTCGAGAGGAACTTCCCAGAAGATCAAATCTGTTTAAAAGACAAACAGGAACAGGGTTAACTGTGGGTGGTTTGTACATGTCCAATATCATGTTGTTTAACTCAAAAACCACCTGCTTGTTGGTCAAAAGTAGAGGCAAAGTCAAATCGCGGATAAAACAATTGCACACAACAGTTAGAAATAGTCAAAGTTAAATTTCCAACAGTAATATATTCCTTTGAAATTCTTGTTGGTTATACATAAAGCTACTAATGCAAGTGGGACAGATTTAAAATATTTAATCTTCATATGACATACAGTACATGGAAATGACCCAGGTGCACTGAAAATGCTCTCTTTAAAAGGTCAACTCCACTGTAGGAGACTGAGCATGAAATCCAGTTCTTATTCTATTCTACACTGTAAAAACATCTGGTGAAAAACAGAAAATGTCCTAATAATTTTCTGCAGGTATATTATCTGATTTTTATGGAAGTTTATGGGTATTTCCACAAAATGCGTTGTTAAAAAAAATATGAAAACACATCTGTAAAAAATATTTATACAGAAAAGTACTTAATTTTAAAATGTTTAAAATTTTATTATATTTGTACAGATTATTTTTCAGTGTATGGTATATTATAGGTGAGGACTTCAGCACTGAACCACCTGTCCTTTGGCTTACCTTTTTTCCATCACCAAATACAAATCTTAGTAAGGATAATAGCTTCACATGAAGGCGCCTTGAAAAATACCAAAGCTGCCTATCAGTTTTATGTAAAAAGGCAATTTTTAGAAGATCAGCTTGATTTGAATTGAGCTGATCTGCAGAATTCATTTTTGTTACAGCTGTGGCTCCTGACTGTCACTTACACTATGCAACCACTAGGAGGGGGATCCTTTCCCAATCAGTTTGGAGAAGATACTCTTGATGCATGCTCAATAATCCAGGTAAAACAATCCCAAAAAGCTGAATCTGTTCATCTGGACGTAACGCTACATCCAGATGAACAGATTCAGCTTTTTGGGATTTGGAGAAGATACTTTACATAATGACTGTGTATATATGCCAGCTTAAAAAAAAGCTTAACCTACCTTCTAATGTTGCACAGTAAAGTAGATTTCAAAGTACACAGAGGAAGAAATACACAATATACCTGGAAATTAAGTTCTGCTTTTTTGTTATTCAGTTAGATGAAAGTGTGTTGAAATGACACTTTGCATTTCGTTGGAACTCAGATATGAATGCAGCAGAGGACCTGTCAATCTATCACTACTCAGTCAACATTTACCCCATACAGCAAAATAGTCACTTGCAATGATAAGACAATCTCATCAATCCTGAGTGGGTGAATCCTGAGTAGGATTTCACAAAGTAAAGGAATTGTCATGACTGTTTGGAGGGAACAAATGATTTAAATACCAACTTCTTGTCTGACTGAAGTCAGCGTTGTTGCTGTTGTTCTCGTTTGTCTCCTTCAGGGACTCCACTAAGGTCTTGTTTGGGACGGGGGCGTCGTCATCATCATCAGTTTTCTCTTCCACAGTGGACTCCAAAGGCGCAGGAGGACTCTGCTCAACAACATCCACTTGGGGTTTGTCCTCAGTGCTGTCCGGAGCTGGAGCTGGAGCTAAAGTTGCAGACTTAGCGCTAGGATCAGCAGCAGATTCATCAGTCTCAGCTGTAAAGGACAACAAAAGCAGAAAGCACAGCTTTTTTTAGAGGTTCTCAACATAAATAACAGTTGTTAAAATAAATGTAAATGCAAACAATGTAGATAAGTAGAAATAACACACAGACTGTCATTTGGGAAAATACTGGAAAGTCCCAGTATTTGTGTCATAGCTTTTCAACAGCATGTTAAACTTTTGCAACGAGTTAATTGTGTAATATTCTTGAGGCATTTCTTCATTTTCTTTTAAAAAAGATGACATTGTACAACTGCTGTTTGAATTATTTAACTGCCCCATAATTACAGCATTTCCTCTCATATAGCCTGAAGTAGTTTGTCCTCAGGCAGGATATTTCTCGGGCAAAGGCATTTGAGGGGGCCACCATGTTGGTAATGAGGCGGCTGATTAGTGACCAGTTCCTAATGAGCCACAGCCATGCAGCTGTTGGAGGCTGTGGGAAAGTAGGGCAACCCCATCATTATCTGACCCAGTCTTAGGGAGAGGGAAAGGAGAGATTAAGGAAAGAGGAAGATGACTTTTCTTTAAGATGTAATTCTGCCATGACTAAGTTGACTACTCAGGCATTATTCCAGCCTTCGCTAAGCTATTGTTCACAGGTGCATTCCTGACACGAGTCAGCCTATTACTCTTATTTTGTTTGGATTTGAAACATGAAGCCAATGAAAAACTGCCTCACTCTTGCATTCTTTTTACTTGCCACCAGGGGGCGACGCTTCTATTTGCAAAAAATAGGTCTGATTGTAATTTAAGTAAAATTAACCTACTGCTCACTTATTCTACATCCTCAAGAAACACTTTCCTGACAATTGCACTGTGTTTTTTGCTAGTCGCAACTCTTATTCAATACAAGATGATGTTCATTTTGCAAATTATGGTCCCATTAAGAGTAAAATATCTTCTTCTTCTCCTTTCGGCTTCTCCCTTTTTAATGTAATCCCACCTCCATCTTAAACCCATCTGTCACTCCTACCACACACCTCATCATTGTCTCGCTGTCCTCATACATGTCCTGCACCACCCTCACATACTTCTCTGCCACTCCTGATTTCCTCATGCAGTACACCACAGTTCCTCTCTTGGCACACAGTGCAGCTCCTTCTGACCTTCTCTAAACTTCTCCATCAACACTCTAATAACAAACATCGCATCTGTAGTGCTCTTTCTCGGCATGAAGCCGTACTGCTGCTCACTATCAGAAGAATCAGAAGAATCTCTCCTCGACATCTCCATACCTCCACAAGTATGTCATCTGGATCAACCGCCTTTCTACTCTTCATCCTCTTCATAGCTGCCCTCGCTTCTTCCTTACTAATCCTTGGCACCTCCTGATTCACTAACTGTCCTCCATCCGTCCATCTTTCTCTCTCATTTTCTTCACTCATCAGCTGCTCAAAGTACTCCTTTTACTTTCTCAACATACTCTTCACTTGTTAGTACATTTCCATATCTATCCTTAACCACTCTAATCTGCTTCTGCTGCACATTGTTTCCAGCTCGATCTCTCTGCCTAGCCAATTGATACAAGCCCTTTCCTCCTTCCTTAGTGTCCAGCCTCACATATAACTCACCGTAAGCCTTTGCCTGAAGAGTAAAATATACTATAAAGTGAGGGCTACTTTGTAAAAGCCCAGGCACTGCATGAATGTACAGTATCCTCTGTTTCTCAATTAGATCCACTCCTTGCTAGATTTTTCCGATTTAAAAAACAAAACAAAACATGGGACTGGCCAAACTGCTCCGCTTGAAGCTTGAAACACGAAGCAGTAGGTCATGTTATGTGTACTTATTTTTGCAAAATAGTTTTTTATGAAAATGTATTACTTTGAGTTTGTTGTGATTTAGTACATGTTGCCATGTCAACATAGGAAGTTAAAAAAAGGTCCACAGGTAAACGACTTAGACATGTAATTTTGAACACGTAGCATGCTGACTTTAGTAAAGACTCCTCCTATAGTGTCTTGGAAGAATCAGAAAAGGTTGGTTGAGCCACATACATGTGAAAGTCTGAAGAACAACTCAAAAAGTCAACAAAAATGTTGGTACACAGCCTGCTGAGTTGCTGACATCATATAGGCAGAAATGTAGTAGATGAAAAAAAAGTCAAAAGTAAACTTTTGATCTTTTTATTTTTAAAAAGCATTGAATTGTTAATATGAAACCATTTGTAACCAGTAGTTCACTGGCATTTTCTACTCTCTGTAAACCTTAGGGATGGTTGTGTGGGAAAGACCCCACCAGATCAGCAGTTTCTGAAATGCTCACACCAGCCTGTCTGGCACCAACAACAATGTTACGTTCAAAGTCACTTAAATCACCTTTCTTCCTCATTCTGATGCTTCAGCAGGTCGTCTTGACCATGTCGACAAGTCTAAATGCGCTGACTTGCTGCCATGAGATTGGCTGAGCATATATTTGGGCAATAAGCCAAGTGTGTGCAGGTGAGAATGAAAGCAGGATTTTAGTTTAGCTTAGTTGAATGTTGTGAGCTCTTTTTTGACATTTTTACTGCTGGTATGTTTTTGTGTGTGTGTGTGTAATACTCTGAATCTCTTACACTGTGTCTACATACACTATTATGTCTGCATACACCCTTAACCCTCATAAACATGAAGCAATAATTTTGAGTAAATGCAACTGAAATATATAAGATCAAATGTTTATTTATTCAAATAATAATCATTAAGGAAAATATTCTTGGTATAAACTGAATGTATACCAATCAAGTATATTTCCTTTGACCAGATTCCATTAAATTCAACATTTTACATTGTACTTATGCAACACAATTACATGTAATCAAATTACTTAAAGTCAGCATTTTGGCCATAAATATTTCTTTGAGTGTAGCAAAAGCAGCACGTTAACAGTAGCTTCAAGTTGTGTCTACTACAGGATCCATTCAAGCACGGTATTGAATTATATGTCACCCACATATCAAGAGCCCAATACACAGTCACTATTTATATATTTGCATAAAAAGGGAAAAAAATGAACTTAAAAAAGTGCTTCTGGTAAGATGAACACACGTAGCGTGATCCTGTATGCTAAAAAAATAAAAGTGCATGTGTTGGATTGTGCACTTCCTGCAGATACACCAGAACTATTATTCCCATATTTGAGCAAATTATCTTGCATTGCCTTTCTAGACTGATGGCAGTTTTTTACACTCTGCCTTTTAGGGAAGCTGTGCAGAACAGCTTTAGATGTTTTTGGCCATCAAACTGCACTTTAATTATTTTATTTTGGAGAGAGCTAGGCCAGCTCTTTTCCCTGCTTTTGCTGTCCATTCTGAGTAAAGGTAATTGCCTGCCTGCTTTAATTCCATTCTTAAAGGCCTAACCCAGCCCACACAGGTAACATTTGCTTACTTTTAGCTTTCTGTGTGACAGTTTTTTTTGTTGTTGTTGTTTTTGGTCTGTTGTTTTGGTCTGTATCTACAGTTAAAACACAGCGTTTATACTTCTGCCTAAAAATTCCCCGCTGTACAAAGGAAAAAGAGAGAAGTATTTGTGATCAGTCCACTCACTAAAAGTGACAAATCATGCTGCTAACTCACAGCACAGAGGAGTGCTCTGTGCTGATAAAAGACATTCAGCTTTTGAGTCATTTTTTAATCCTTCTATATGAAATAGTGGCGTCATCAGGGTAGCTGTCGAGTGGTTTGATCCACAGCATCTCTGTTCCACATGTGAATGCATCCTGGAGAAAAATAATGAACCCACCAAAATAAACTGAAACTGTGGTTTCTGTTGAGAAAATGCTCTGTTTGAATGAGTATGTAATGTTGCTGGTAGTGTCTCTCAGTGGTCAGCAAGACAAAAAAAAAAAAAATGTCATAAAAACATCAGTCTATTTCCTATTTGTACTACATGCATTTTGCAAGAGTCACAACAATGTTTGCTTATCTCAGTCTGTGGTTTTAAGATGCTTGTCATCATGGAGCACAGCCAATTATTTTCTGTTACTGAGGGACTGAGTTAGATCTGTGTCTGTGCACCACTGTATCTGACATGCAAGAAAACAGGCTGATTGTGTTGTAAGATCAACTCTTCAATAAAATATTGCCTTTTTGATGCCAGTAACAGACTGTAGATCCACTGTATATTAGACTGTATACATCATTATATACAGTTAGAGCTAGTGCATAACTACAGTGAAGTGGTGTATTGGAAGGCCCTCCAAGAAACATTATCTCATGTAAAGTCATGAGAGGAGCTCCAAATATTTGTTTTTAAAATGTGTCCCAATATATTTGGAGCATTTCATAACCTGTAATTATGTACAAATAGGAACTTTTCTGAAAAGTTCACTAACTAGTGGATACTTATTGTGAAATTGTGTGCATGTTTGAGCAACTACAGATGTAGCTATGGTTTCTGCCACTGGACCTAGAATTTCAAAATAGACAGCCTCCCACCTGCAGCTCTCTCTTCCTGTTCTAAACCACTCCAACAGATAAGCATATGGGCATATGCATGTGTTTCAAGACAACAAACCAGGAATGACGTTTGGAACATCATTCCTTCCAGGTAAATAGTCCTCTATTTAACATACAGTGTCGGGCACATATCTAGAGCCACTCTTCATTTCTTTATATTTTGCTTCCAAGGAGCCGGACTTTCTTGTAATTTCTTAAAGTGGTTTTGAACAATAGTTCTCCAGCCTTTCTGAAGGTTTTTCAAAGCTTTCCTTTGGACATTGGCTGCTTTTTCACTCATTTTCAGTCCAGTCCTTTTACCTGATCATTTTCAGGAAATGTTTTTGTTAAGCCACTTAGGTACCCAACCCAAAGTTACTTACTAGCAGCCTGTCACAAAAACATGTAATTTGGTGTGAAGTGTGTCCTTAAAAATTTTGAGGAAACCAGACAAGAGAAGAAGTAGTAGAAGGGTGGTTGTCAAGAAGCTGTTCTTAAGCAAGAGAAAACAAGGAGACAAGGCTGAGGTATGCCAACTGACACATGAGCTGGACTGGAAATCAGTGGTAACAGGTCTTATGGAGACATGAATACAAATTTGAAATTTTTGGTTCAAATCATCATCAGTATGTACAGAGGAGTGAGTGTCTACAGCCATCTGTGGAGGCTCTGTTATTGTTTGGGGCTGCATTTCAGCCAGTGGTGTTGGTGATCTTGTCAAAACTGATGCAATCATGAACACAGAAAAGTACCATCAGATTTTGATCCACCATGCAATACCATCTGGAAAGTGTCTGATTCAATAAATTGCTGCACCTATTTCCCATTTTCCTAGTAAAATACAAAGAAACAAGGGGTGGCATATTGTACAGTACCATCCAATACAGTACTGCGTTGTACAGTCTAGCGTTGTATGGACTCTTTAATCAATTGTGCCCTCCCCCCCAAAATGAGATGATGGTTTTTGCAGGCACCTTCAAAATAAATAAATAAACACATTTGCCCTCTTAACACAGATACCTCGTTTGCTCTCATAACCAACACAACAGCAAGCTTATGGTTCCTGTATGTGAGTGTGAAGGACTCTTTCCTGTAGAGTACATTTCTAGTACGTGCTGCAGAAGATTAGGTTCAGAAGAGATTCTTGTCACAGAGATTTTTTCCAGTCGTTTAGATGACATTAGTATCAAACATGGCTGCATGATTACAAATCTGACTGCCCACCTGATTACTGTGAAGTCCCCAAAAGGCAAAATTTCATTATTACTTTCACATGAGAGGGAAAACGATTGAAAAGCAGCTGCCTTCCACAGCAACCAGTAGCACCATCCATTGCAAGATGTTGCTGAAGGCAGAGAGACACGCCAAGACATGACTGCACCCTTAATACAGAGAGACCTCTGAATCCCAGTGTCAGACACTCTTTATACATTTACAGGGAAATAAAGATATCAAAGCAACAAGATATTAATGAGCAAGTGCATTACAAGGAAACCATGTTATATATAAAACTCACAGAAGAACAAGCCTTTTGAATTTACAACTTACTTCCTGACTCCCTGCACAAAGGCTTAGGAATCCATATCGACCTCAGGATTTATTTATTTATTTCGGCTTGGGTATCAGCTGTTGTTATAGCAAACTAAATATACTCCTTGTTTCTTAACTTAGCTCCCATTTCCATCAAGTGGTGGGCTTAAGTACTGCAGGACATCTTTTAGGGGTTGTTTTTTTAAAACTAAAGAAGTTTTTTATCTGTACCCACACACACATTTCAAAATATTAAGTAAAACCTCCTAACTTATGGGAAATGTGTGAGTCAGACTGCTGTGTATTACATCAGATTTTCCTTCTAAACAAATCAACACTTATTAGGTGAACAGTTTCTAAAGATTGCTTCATTTCATGTTTCACAGCATTGCTTGATTTAGACCGTTAAGTCAATGTCTGAATTAAGAACACATGCAGATTTCACTCTTTTAATATTCACAGCATCCAAGGGTGTTGTTTCAGTAAAGCGTGCGGAGTGCTGTCATGAGCTACTTCCGTTTTGTTCTGTTAACACATCTTAAGAAAGAGGAAGGAAAGTGATACACAAATATCCTTCATCATTACACATTCACACCATTTTTTATCCACTAACCCACTAAGTCGATTCACTTCAACTTTATCATGTGCTGTTTATCTGAGCTTCACACACGCGAAAAGCAAAAAGTTTTGTTGTTTTTTTTCACAGCAGACATTTTTTAACACGCCACAGCAGGAAAAGTGCTGGTGTAAAAAGTTCTACTGGTACAATATCAGAAAGCCGTTGTTGATGCTGTTAGAAAAATCTGGGTGTTTCCTATCATGACAAATTAAAAATTGTGAAAAGGAGCCATAAAAATGTTCATCGGTCACAGGTTTGTTCTTACCTTTCTGCTCCTCCTGTGCTTCAGGTTTGGCTTCAGGCTTTGCCTCCGGTTCTTCTGGCTCTTTTGCAGTAGTTTCTATACTTTCAAAGGTTTTTAGACCTGAAAAACGTTCAGAGAGGAAGGAAACATATTTGTTAATTTATTTATTTTAACAGCACAACCTGTTTCAAATAATGGAATATGTTATATTTAAGGAGCTGCACTCAGCTTAACTGATGATCTGGCGTTGGACTGACCATTTTGAGGTGCAGTATCAGCAGTCATCTCAGGATCCACAGTGCTGAGAGGGATGTTGACTCCATCTTGTCTAGAAGAGAAATCAACGGAGTAGCGCTGAGGAGATTCAGAACACAGGGAAACACGCAGATTAGTTCCTTTCATTGCGACACAGATCCCTGGCCTAAACTGAACAATAAAAGGTGCAGTTATATGGCCATGATACCACTTTTATGCCTGTATGTAAAATACGTGGATATACAACCCAGTCAATCTTTGGACCAAACAAGCATATCTGTTCAGTCTTTATGAAAAACTCACTGGCTGTAGATCCATATTTAGCAAACAGTATAAAGCCTAGTATGTCAAACTATTCTTTGTTGGGTATTGGACGTAGAGCTTCTTGACTTACTCTTCTTCTTTTATGTGCTATGTAACAGGCAATGAAAAATCCAGAAACCACAAGGATGAGCACGACTAGAATGATGATACCTGAAGGAGGAAATACAATTCATGTTTAGAATGAAGCACATTTGCCAACACTGTGGTTATGCAATGTGACCTACAGACTTCCATGCAAAGACCTACACTCACTGGCCGCTTCATTAGCTACACTATTCAAGTACTAGACTGGACCCCCTTTTGCCTTCAGAACTGCCTTACGTCTTTGTGGCATAGATTTAACAAGGTGCTGGAAATATTCCTCAGATATTTTTGGTCCATATTGAGATTGATACAAAGCAGGATGGATCCATGCTTTCATGTTGTTTACGCCAAAATCTGACCCTACCATCTGGATGTTGCAGCAGAAATTGAGACTCATCAGATCAGGTAGCATTTTTCCAATCCATTGTTCCAATTTTGGTGAGCTCATGCAATTTGTAGCTTCACTTTCAAGTGGCACCCGCTGTGGTCTCCTGCTGCTGTAGCCCATCTGCTTCAAGGTTTGATGTGTTGTGCGTTCAGAGATGCTCTTCTGTGTATCTTGGTTGTGCCGAGTATAAATTGGTCATTTGAGTTACTTTTCCCTCAGCTCAAAGCAGTCTATCCATTCTCCTCTGACCTCTGGCATTATCAAGACATTTTCACCCAGAGAACTGCTGCTCACTGGATAGTTTCTCTTTTTCAGATCATTCTCTGTAAACCCTAGAGATGGTTGTGTGGGAAAATCCCAGTAGATCAGCAGTTTCTGAAATACTCAGACCAGCCCGTCTGGCACCAAGAACCATGTGACGTTCAAAGTCACTTAAATCACCTTTTGTCCCCATTCTGATGCTTGGTTTGAACTCCAGCGGGTCATCTTGTTCATGTCCACATACCTAAATGGATTGAGTTGCTGCCATGTGATTGGCTGAGCAGGTATTTGCATTAATTAGCAGTAGAACATGTGTACTTAATGAAGTGGCAGGTGAGTGTAGATTTACTGTTATATCTGAACTGAGACTACAGTTCTAACCTCTAAATAATACACTGCAGTTAGATATAATTTCAGACATGCTGGAGCACATATACATTTAACTCACCAGTTTTGTCAGAGGTGCCTTTCTGTGGATGGGGTGTGGTGGCTGTAAGAAATGCAAGACGTTTGTTTGCCAACAATTTGTCATAAAATGTTAGTCTGTTCATAATCAAGTCAAAAAGCACTCAATTGTCAAAGCTGCTCAGTTTACATTGGCTAAGTGTGGGCAGCTGGCAGGAAGGATATTGATATTCATTTGCAGTTGTGTTTCAAGCAACTTGATAAGAGTAAGTTAATAATTGTCTTTCCTCTATCTTTATTCCTGCAGAAAATTTCTGGATGTTTAGCTGCAAAATGCACCATTATATTCCCCTCCCCACTAGCGTGCTGGGGTTTATTTGAGGTTTTCCACTGAAAACAGTTGCATGACGAGTCTGTGAGCTAATTCTGTCGAAATGAGGGGAACTGCAGAATCGTGTGATCCTTTTCAATTGGATTGTTGCAACAACTGTTTCATCTGTTTAATCTGCGGATGCAGGTTTCATTACAATTAGTGCAGTTATTAGAGTGCCGACAGCTATGAATATTTATGCTGACTTTGGTAATGTAAGAAATCAGTCCCAGCTTACTCTTGTGGTTTGTGTTTTTGCTAGTTGTAGATGCTCTGCTTGTAGAAGAACCACTGGGTATGGGTGTGGGTGTGGGTGTGACCTCTGTGGTCGTTTTAGCTTCAGTGATGGTGGGACTGCTGGGCTTTTCTGTACCTGAAGCTCAACAAGCAGAGAAGCTTGTTAATACACAATAAAACAATCAGAACTTTTATGTTAAGAAGAGAAAGAAACTGTAATGTATGGACCATCTACAAGGATCAAAATCTCACAGGCTTTAGTCTCAAAGGAGTTCAGATAATCGCTCTCACCAGTAGGCTCTGCTGTTGCAGGTACAGTGGTGTTGTTGGTATCATCCATGATAATTTGGATGCTTGGGATGCTTGTGTTGGTGATACCGGTGATGACGATGGTGCTGATGGTGGAGTTGTTGAGCTCTGAATCTGTGGTGTTCTCCGATGTTGATACTGATGCTGCTATGACAGTTGTCATAACCAAACCTGCACAAAAAGAGGTAACATTCTGATAGGTAAACACAAAAACTAGACATTAAGCATCAAACCTAATCAGCTTACAGTAAGTTTTTGTCTTTAAATTCAGTTTCAGCATAACTTTCTGGGGACTTTCTATGCATTTCCTTTTGTCTTTGTCCAGCTCCGTTTACCCAACAAGCATTATACTCACTGTTTAAGTGAGCCTTGTGATTTAACAAAGTATGAAACTCACAGGGAGTAAAATATGCACCTATAAAACTTGAATTTCTTAGTCATGATCATTCAAAATACAACTGTAGAACACAAACATACAGCTAAAATTGCAGGGGGAAGAAACTATAATGCGACCCATTAACATGTCAAAGAAATTTATCCCTAGATCTTAAAAAAAAAATCATTTATTTCTACACATCAATAGACACGCATGAAATCGTGCACAAAAGCACCACAGCAGGATATATGAAATAGTACTGTTATATAAAACACGCACAACCCAAATCCTCCTTTGTGTTAAGGTGGTGGCCCTGCTTGTCTGAGGACTTTTTATGCATACAGTGATTCAAGTGCAATATACAACACTCTCACAAGATATCGAATTGTCAATGTAAAAATAATTTTCTGAACCCAGATGTCACATTCGAAGATTTCTTTTGTTTGACGACAAAATGTAACAGTTTGTCATAATTGATATTTAATACATACATTGTCTGTACCATCAGGTCTGTATAACACACACTCACACACATATACATATATAAATATAAATAAAAACAGTCTTACCCAGGATAAAGATGGAAATTGATGGCATTGTAAGTTTGTTGGATGTCAGATAGTTCGAAGAGCGACACAAGATCTACAGAATATGTATAAATATAAAATATGTATATTAATATGTTTGATAAAGCCTCCTGTCTAAAGGTTGTGCTTTCATATGCTGTGTTTCTTCCTAAATGCTTCAGAGCATTGCATGCTTGTACAGAAAAAAAGAGGATCAACTACAACTCTGACCACACTACCTGAGAGTTGCTCAAACACTGTAAACGAGAAGGAACATTGCTTCAGAAGCAGCTTTCGTTACAGACTGCTGTGAGATGTGTGACCAAACTCTGCTGTGTTTATTCACCATAAATCTAAAACTGTGAGCAACACAGCAGAGCAACACGTCTTACCAACTGTGAATGTAATGTCTCACTTAAAATTCACCCCTTTGAGTACTTGGACCTGTGAATTTATATTTCAGTGTATTTTCTCGAATCAAAACATGGTAAAAGGATGCATTTTCAACTGCACGTTATTCTACGAAAACTGGGTGTTTCTAAACAGGATGCTTTGCACTGTTTGTCCATTATTGTCACTTCTGGCTTATGCTCACTAGATGTCACTGTGACTAAGGGGATAAATGGGATAAAGGCGATCAGTGCATCTTTTCTTGCTAATGGAAACCTAATGATGTATTGAAAAGGAAATATGAAACAAAAAAGCCATACAAGAAGCACGAGTCCAAGAAATGTAGGTTGTTCTTGCAGCTTGTCAAAGGGATAAAGGCATTTTTGAGGTAATAGGAGATTCTAGTGGTGTGGTCTGACCGTGGTGTTTTTGATGATAGTGAGAAGCCAGTTAACTAAAGGAAGATTGGTTAATTTGCTGATTAGTACAAGGGAAAATTGAAAGATTGAGTTTGTACTTTAACTTTGAATGGTTGCTTTTCTTTGTCTTACATGAATATCTTTGGGTTTTGGACTGCTGGTGACTTCAAACTTAACATTTGAATCTCCTAGAGCCTCAGTTTCCTTGGGCACTAGGAAATCGTGACTGTATTTGTTGCTTTTCATCAAACAATCAAATGACAACCCATAACACCAATGAAAGCAATCTTTAGTTTCTGTAATGCCGCCACATTTTGAATGCTTTTGAATGTCTGTGCCATTGTACAAGTGCGTGAGCTTGACTTGTCTTGTGTTGCAAAGGCGTATGTGTGCTCAGCCTTGTAGGTTCATTTATTACTGTTTATTTCCCCATGCCAGTGGTAATCAGCAGCAGGATTAGCGTTAACTGCCACCCAGTCACTGGCAGGCTCCACGTGGGCCACTGCGGGCCCCCTCCTGTCGACTGAGTCTCTTCTGGACCTACTAATCCTGCAGAAAAACCCATGTCTGGCTTCCTCTCTGGGCCACCTATCGCCACATCATAGAGCCCAGGCAACAGCATCAGGCCCGGCCTAGTGGATGAGCTAATCGCGGCGAGGAGGAGAGGAGAGGAGAGGAGAGGAGCGAGAAGAGGAGAGGGTGTGTTTCTGTGCATGTGTGTGCGAGAGACACAGAGAGGGGAGAGAGCTGGACCACCCACCCAGAGGATTCAGAGGCACAGGATTCACAGCCCATTCTGTTGACCTGCCACACCGCCCCAGCTCTGGGCAAGGCCCTCCCCAATTGTTCCGCCTGCTAACATGAGGACGGGGGTTAGAGGAGGGGGGGGGTGGGAGGCGGGGAGGTGGATGAGCAGTAAACAGTGGGCTGAGCTTCTCTCCTTCAGCGCACAAAGGGGCTGAATTGTGTCGGACTGGAGCACTTTTTAGAGTGGCCCTGCCATGGGGCCTGAATGAAACATCTGTGGAGGCTGAGCCCAAGGGAGAAAATGCTATTTTGCTGTTCAACCACACTGACAACCTGTTTTCTCTTTCTTGCCCCCTCATTCCCTCCCTCCCACACACACACACACACACACACACCACCACCACCTCCCCTCACTGTTATTTCTCCCTTGGCCTTGTAAAACTATTCATACTGTATACTCGCATTTGCCAAGCAAGTAACAGAGAAGTAACAGTACATGAGAGAGAGAGCGTGAGGTTTGGTTGAGCATAAAGTCAGTTTTTTTTTTACACAGTTTTCTTATATGTTAATGAAGCTGCACATGACTTCTTTTTAATTCAGTGGATGCAAATATACTTTACTTAAAAAAGAAAATACTCTTACAACATAAAAAACATGACAGTAGCTTCTGTCTGTGCAGTCTTTCGATCAAGTGTGTGTTCATGCATGAGCTTGCAGACTGCAGGCAACTGGAGGTTCTCGCTCTAATATTACGGGGTCTTTACCTTAAAATATAGAACACCTTGAGATGACTGTTATTGTAATATACATATAAAAAATGAACTGACAGAATTTCCTCAGATAAATATGGTGAATAGAGTAATGCATGGAGGATATTTGCTCTCCACAGAGAATGCTGCAAGTCCATCCATCCATCAGCATCACCTCTGCAAGCCCTCCTCCCCTGAGAGAGGAGGGCTTACATTCTGTATACACACACACTCTGCTCGCTTTCCCCACAGTCCAGCTCCACCATATGAAGCTCAAAGAGAGAGACCACTGAGACATTTCATTTTAATTGAAGGGGAAACAAAGATCCCCGCTTATTTCCTGGTCACCCATTTTCTTTAATCAATTTCCTCTCTTTGGTCCTATATCATCTGTAATTACTTTCCCTTTCCTGCCCCTTGTGGGTTCCTTATGCAGCAAAGGTCTGCACACACACACACACACACCACACAACCACACACACCACACACACACACACACACACACACACACACACACACTTATTGCTAACCCCCTACCGTAAGCAGGCAATACCTTTGGCATCAATACTCGTTGCCCCCCTTTGGCTCCTCCAGCCTGAACAATGAAGAAGGCCCACTGGCTCCAGAACCCCACCAAGCAACCCCTGACCCTGCCCACCTACTCTACTAAACGGCAACACACACGCACACACACACATACAGAGGTTCATGTGGCATGTACTCTCATATTGAAGTCCTAGACATTGTCACACACACACATTCACACACAACTCACACGAGCCTGAAGTGAATGGAGGGAGGGAGAGGGGGAAGGGGAGGTGAGGGGCGTAGGCCCACTTTAAATACCAGCTCAGCTTGTAATCGCTGGAGTTTGAACTTAGAAGACTTCTTATGCTAAGAGGTCAAGAAGCCAGAACACTCATTCGCTCCTTTCTTTCTTCCCTGCTGCCCTCTGTCAGTCATCTCGCTCAAAGGGTCTCACTGAGCCATTAACTGGCTACATACAGTTACACCAGCGCTGATACCCTCAGGAAATCTTTAACACAGCGTTTTCAACAAGAGTACATGAGACATGAGACAAATTCATCGTGGCACAAGCCCGACTACCTCCTGTGCTCAAGCACCACAAAGTGAATCTTTTGCCAAATGGAAATTTTCAGGGAGAACTGAGCTCCATTTGTGAAGAGTTTCCAAAGGAATTCGTTAAATTTAAGACTTCCATGCCAAGGGGAATATGAAGACAATGCCTGTAAATGTATCCATCTAGTGTTGCAACAGCTGCTTACCTCGGGACATTTTGTTTACATCTGGTAGAGGGTGGATAAAAATGCCCTCCAAATTATACACCTTTATTGGACTTCACATTTCCCAAATATGACCACCCAGAGAACATAGCCCATACCACCCACACACTATTGGGAGGATTTATCACTCAGCTGATGAATGAAAGCGGTTTACAGTATTGGCATTGTTACCTTGTTTGATGGGGAAGTAAAACATCAGAAACTTCTATATAAATAGGCATTAGGCATTTGAAAGGAAAAGGTGTTGTCTGCCAGCAACAATTGCAATGTAACTGCCAAGAAAAGTTGTGGTGCAATATTGTAAAAAAAGGAAAAATAAAGAGCCGAGGTGGAAATGTTAGTGTGTGGTACAGGCAGGTCTAATACAGGCTTCCAGTTAGTAAGCAGCATCATAGGATTATACAGATAAGAGGTAAACATTGCCAGCCAGAGGATATAAATACCGCTGCAGCTAATTAATATTTTCAAACTGTGTTTTTTTTTAAATAATTCTTTGAATTTTCAATAAAGACCTTGTGAGGTCCTAACTAAATAAAGACTTTAAATAAAATCTTTCACCTCGCTCTGCCATTCTCTTCCCTCTCCGAAAACTAACCCTAACATTAGCAAAGCAAAGCATTTATTGGTGAATGGAGGGAGAAACAAATCATACCTTATTTCCTTTGGCAAGAGGGTGTCAGATATATCAGCTGGCATGGTTGGTTATGGTAACTATTAGAGCTGACCAATGATCTGTTTAAGAATCTTTTGTCCTGTCTCCCTCCCCTCACCCCCAACCGGTCGCTGCCCCTCCCTGAGCCTGGTTCTGCTGGAGGTTTCTTCCTGTCAAAAGGGAGTTTTTCCTTCCCACTGTTGCCAAGTGCCTGCTCACAGGGGGTTGTTTGATTTTTTGGGGTTTTCTCTGTATTATTGTAGGGTCTTTAACTTACGATATAAAGCGCCTTGTGATTTGGCACTATATAAATAAAATTGAATTGAACTGAATTGAATTGAAAGACTCCCCAATATTTAGTTCTAATCTTGTGCTATGATTTATTAATATATTAGATTCTTTTCATTAATTTTATAAGGTTAAAAAGTTCGCACGTCTTTATTTTGCATCAGAGGATGTGAAAATGAAAATGAAAATGATCAAGTCTTTCTGGTGTAAAATAGATTCCATGACAACTGCAATATAAGGCTAATGCCTTCTCACATAGTAATTCACATTCACTTTTAAAACTACACTCCAGCACTGTGTCTAACTTCTGATAGTTTCAATACTTGTATTGAAAATATACACTTAACAGACACTTTATTAGGTATACCTTGTTAGAACTGGGTTGGACCCCTTTTGCATTCAGAACTGCCTTTAATTCCCGGAGGCACAGATTCAACAAGGTGCTGGAAACATTCCTCAGAGATTTTGCTTCAAGGTGCGACATGTTGTGCGTTCAGAGATGCTCTTCTGCATGCTTTGGTTGTGACGAGTGGTTATTTGAGTTACTGTTGTTTCCTATCAGCTCGAAGCAGTCAGGCCATTCTCCTCTGACCTCTGACATCAACAAGGCATTTCCGCCCCAGAGAACTGCTGCTCACTAGATATTTTCTCTTTTTCTCCATAAACCCTAAAGATAGTTGTGTGGGAAAATCCCAGCAGATCAGCAGTTTCTTAAAAACTCAGACCAGCCCGTCTGGCACCAATATCCATGCCACATTCAAAACCACTTAAATCACCTTTCTTCCCCATTCTGATGCTTGGTTTGAACTGCAGGTTGACTTGATCATCTCTACATGCCTAAATGCATTGAGTTGCTGCCATGTGATTGGCTGATATTTGTGTTAAGCTGTTGAACAGGTGTACCTAACAATGTGGTTGGTGAGGGTAAATGAAAAACCAAGGGAACCAAAAAGAAATTTTGTATTGCTCATTAGACATCAATCATACCATGTCAGACACCCAGTGGCAAGAGGATTTGTGATAAGAAACCTAAACACAGTCCCAATTTGATGTCAGGCAGGTGCGACAAGTTCTTCTTCATAGGCTATATAGCGAGAGGCATGCACGCCAGAGAGTCTCCAATTTGTGCCTAAGTCTGACTGCCTAATCTTGCATGTTAGTTCTGTAGATCTTTTCCCTGCTAGTGCCCCATCATTTATTCCTCTGTTATCTTTCTCTCAGACTTTCCTAGCGTGGCCCCTTCTACTCATGTTGATAAAGCGCTTTTTATGAATATTAATTGCTTCATGCACCAATTTTTCTCACACACCCAGGTGTGCCTTTCTGACTATATTTCTCTGCTTTTATGTCTTCCTTTTCTTTCTTGTTTACTTCTTTGTGCATACGTGCATTTGGACATGTGCACAATTGCAGGACACAAGATCTGTTGGTGGGTCTTTTTAAGCTTTGTTGGGCCCACACAATAAGGAGGCGTTATTCTCCTCTTGTTGGTGTGATGATCGAAAGATTGATGCCATGCTGTGTGTCTCAGACACTAGGGTATGGCGAGGGTTCGCACAAGTGGAAACCACCACTGATACACATGTACAAACATACGTGACATACTACTGATGTTGGCCTTCTTGTGTGAGATTAAAGAAAGAAGACAGCTGAAGGACCAGGACCAATTTCTGGAGTATTTTCCAAAGAGTTTAATGTGCAAATGATAATGGTTCATCCAAACCGTGTGTGTGTGGTCAGGAGGTGACACACACACACACACACACACACACACACACACACACACACAGACAGGCCTGCCCACACACATACTGTACTCATACATACACGCACCACACATTGACTCTGTGATTGGAAGCCTTTGGTCTTCATCAGGTCAATCAGTGGAACCGTGAGACCTGGAGGCTGTGAGGCTGGATGTCCTTCTGTTTCCAGACTTTCAGTGTGGCCTGTTCCAGTAACTCCTGAGCAAATACAGACCATAAGTGTGTGTGTGTGTGTTTGTTTGCATGTGTGGGAACGATAAAGAATAGTATTAGGAATAGTACAAGCAGGATCTGGGAACAAGCTCTGTGTGGGGTACAAAGTGAAAATGAGCGGGTATGACCTCATTTTCATTTACCGTAACACGCATTACACATTATCCATCCAGGTCATTAGTGCAACCATCAGCTCTGAGGCACCCATAATGCTCCTGGGCTGTTTAGACATTAGGTATAGGATGTGTGGTATTTGAGATAAGTAGCTGGGAATATGCTCTGGATGGACTTTGTTCATTGAAGACATAAAGATATGTTTGTTGTTGCATTCACACCAAGGCTCCACCTGTGACTGACTCATGAGCACGCGCGTGTGTGTGTATATTATGTGCTTCACACAAACACACACACACTTAAGTAAAAGCCCACCACAGGCAGAGCCCACCACAGAAGGTGAGCAGATGTGCTGCTGGCCACAAGCAGAGGTAGGTCTCGCATTCAGAAGTGATAGCTCGCATATGGCACGCGGCAGCAATAGTAAAATCTGACATCATTCACATTCTGATATATACAACCAGAGAAAGGAGACAGATTGCAATCCTATTTAGTGCAAAAGGAATATTCATGAACTTTAAGAAAGCATGCACACTGATAAGGAAAGCGTATAATCATGCAGTTCCACTTCACTGGCGGTTTGTGTGACAGCTGGTGATTGATTTTGTTTGTGTTGAGGTTTTTCTGAAAAATATATGTTTAGCCTGAATTCAGGACCCCATCAATTGGAAGACCACCATCTCCTTCCTTAACATGAAGGTTAACACGTTTGAGTCCTACACACACTCACACACATTCACACACACACACACACACACACACACACACACACACACACACACACATATTTGAAGAGCTTGGTGTCTGAATTGTATGTGTGGGAAATATTCAATAATTGTAATTCTCAGCATACAGATGTTTTAAACAACTTCCAAATAAGGTTTTCATGTTTGCACATTAAAAGACTTGTTCATACAAAAAACATAGCTAATAAATTTATGACTCAGTCACACTGGAGTAAAAATAGGATAGCAACTTCCTTGCGACTTGGAAAAATCGGTGGTTGCCCGGTGATTGCATTTAATTTTTTTTTTACATTTGGTGGCCATTTGCAAGTAGTTGCAGTGGCCAACTGGTCATCCAGAGAAGCGTGCAACACCCTCAATCTCTGGGCGACTGCTCTTGAGTGCAAGGCTATTGCACGGGTCACCTGTCCCTAACCAATAGAGGTCTAACTCAGAGTTACTGCAATCACTCTCAGATAGATTGGCAAAGGTTTGCAAATAATTGCCATGTAATTCATAAACTCAGACAGATTGCCAACACATTGTAATCAATCTGAGTCAGTCTCTGCGTAAGAGTGCATGAGTGCAACTTGAATGTAATGCATCTCTTTGCAATAGGGGACTCGACTTAACTGGTTGCCAGCAGGTTGTATTCTGGTTATATTCTTACATAAAAGTGAGGTAGCCCAGAGCCTATGTCATTTTGCAGTTAAATTGCCTTCCTGCAGCAACTTTGTCACTATTTGTGGGGGAATTTCTGAATTCTATGAAATCTATGAGGTTCTGGCTGGACTCTAAATGCAAGTAGTTAATGTTTAAGGTGAATTTCTGTGTATGTAGACAGTAACAGACTTGTGATTTTTACTGATTTATCGCAGTTAATCGGCATATCACATATCATCACATATTGCTGTATCAATATCAGAAACATATTGCATGTAATTGCCAACTTGACCCCATTCAATTTCAAGTTGATAGCAGACTGACTTCATCTTATTGCCGTTTTATCGTCATCTTGATGCATCAAAGTTGCTTTGAAGACGACAGCTGATTGCGAGTGGTCACAGACCTGGTAACGAGATTGCAAGTTCACCGCACACAGTCGAAATAATTTTATCCATGCTGTGGTCTCCAACCACTGTTTTCCCTGGTGTGACTGTAGCATTAACTCTGACTCTGAAGCTGCATTTGGACAAAGCTGTGCTTTGAGTGAAGTGTTAACATGCTCAAAATGCTATATCGGTGTGTATTTATTATGTTAGCCATCTTTGGTGTGTTATTTGGATATTTGCAGAGTACACTTAAGGCAGTTTTCAGGTATTTGTTGTAAACAGATATCTGAATATGAATATGCAGAATCTATAAGTAACGGAAATGATTTCAGGTGCTGGAAGTTTTCTGGTTTCCATTTACAGTCAGCCTGTAACCCACACCCCATTGACCAATCATGTTTGAGGAGGTTCTGTTTGCATGCCATTAACTAGTCCACGAGGAGAGCAAAGAGGGATGGCATTTGTTAGAATGCAAACTTGAAACCAATGTCCATTGCCTGACTGTGATAATGCTTTTCAAAAAGTTAAAAAAAAAAAAACACTGACCAGTGAATTAAGCAGAAAATCTTGCACTATATATCTAGATGAGAGATATCCAGTGGGTGGATCGCCAGTGGGTTCCCACTGCTATCACTAGAGTAATGGAAATCCTTGCTGAGAGGGACATGAGTGTTTGCACCAAAACTCATTTCAATTCACAAACCACAAAACACAAAGCAGTGGTGCTAGGAGAGTCAGAAGATTAAGTCAAACTTATTCTAAACTGACAGGCAAGTGCCTGCTTTTTCCTTAGTGCCACGTCCCCATTCATCTCCACAAGGAACTACATTTACCTCAAAGTGAATAGTGGAAAAGATAGTGTTGTTGTTGTTTGACGAATCAAAGACGAATAAATGACCAGAAGAAAAAGAGGAAGCAGGAGAAGGACAAGGACCACCTGATCTGTCAGCCCGTGGTTGCCGCAGTTGTTGGACAAATATCCACAAGTGGGACGCTGCCAAGAGAGTGAAAAGTAACCAAAAGTGAGTGAGTGATGGCATCCACCAATGTCCTGCCCAGGATACTCTCACTAAAGAGATTCTTAATCTCAAGAGCTTTTTGCTCTGGTTAAATAAAGATTTTAAAAATTGTCTGATCAGTTAGTAAAAAAATGATCTTTTTATCTTTTGGCTCGAGTCAGTTTAAAATTTGTTTGCAGAGTAAAACCACATTTGGTTATGAAAACACTGATAAATTTTAGATTCATGCAGAAACTATTCATTCACAAAGTTTAAGCACAGATACACGTACTGTTTGTGTGTTTTTGCATAAGCTGGGACCCTTTTACTCTTGACAGCAAAACAACAACAACAAAAAACATGTTTAATGGGACTATTTTTCATGGTAGAAAGTTAATAAAAAAACAAAAACTGCTTCTTTTATAAACTTCTTTTTTTTCACACAAGACTGACAAAGTTATGCCATCTTTCCAAGCGGATACCAAACACCACTGGAACGTGAGGTTTTTTTTTCCTTATTTTCCACCAACAAACACCTCTGAGTGGATTCTGGCCAAATGGTTTCAAACATGATGAATGCAGGAAAAATACCCCTGGCTTCAGCTAAACTTGGGATTGCCCTGTTTCTTAAGAAAACCACAAATGTGGCAGATTAAAGCTATACCACACCAAGCCTGCCAATACCAACTAGCTTCATCTGCCATTTAAAGCCTTCTAATCCATCATTAGCAGGAAGCAAGGTCTAACCTTGCCACAAGCTTTTCTGTGCGCTGGAGTACAACCACGAAATCTGCTTTGACTCGCTGCTGCCAGGTTCAGTAAACTGTAATATCTCGTATACGAAAGAACTGGAAATCATCTAATTTCCTTACAAAAGTGCGGCCCTCTCTCCGCCTTGTAAAACTTGTTTATCTCATTTTAAGTTCCTTCAGTAAAAATGATTTTTATTGAAAGCCTCCCTGCTTTGTTTATCGCCCCAAAACTTCCTTTTGATCCGTTCCCAAAACAAGAGCCGCACTGAGGGCACAGTGTCAGTCTTACAGTAAATGACCAACCCCAGTTTCCCTCGTTCCATGACCCACGGCGCAGCCAGTAATGACCGTGGGGAGGGTCAGGGTGGAAATGGGGGTGAAGTGGAAGCAGAGCAGAGTGTCCAGCAATGCATCACCGATGTCCTGTGTGCTTTCATCTCCTCCTGATAAGTGCCATACCTAATCAGGTTAAAGCAGCACATGCCGCAGAAGGAGAGGAAATTCCGGCCAAAACGGTAACGTATCTGTTCCGCTCTCATGCATCGCATTCCTCTGGCTAATTAAGAGTATATATCTGACCCTGGAGAGAAAATGTCCACATTAGTCCAACTAGTCAGTCGGTGTGGTCCATCTGCACTCTCTCTTTCGGTCTCCTTGCCCCCCCCCCTAATTTGGCACACAGATGACAAAAAACATAGGGGAGTTCTCAGTAGGTTTCTTTCTTTCTTCTGCGGCTCCCCTCCTTTTTGTTCTCCAGCATTAGGCCCCATCATTACTGACAGGCTATCAGTTGTTCTCATACCAGATTATCTACTGCCAATGACCTCTGGGTCATGGCTCCATGCTCTCTGCCACTTTCTCTCTTTGCTTTGCCTTTGTCTAGCCACAGATACACTTCAGCGAGTTTTAAGGCTTCGCTGACTCCAAGTCAGAGATGCTACTGATCATCACGCCACTCTGAGTTTTGGTGTTTAAATTAAATATAAGAATTTCAATTAAATTGCAATGGATTGATTAAATACAGATATTATTAGACAGTCTCTTCTGGAAGGCATTGCTATTGTTGCACATGGTTGTTCACATGGAAAGTGACAGAAAAGTGAGGTTAAGAGTGAAATAAAAACTCACTTTCTCAATGTAGCACAGACTTAACACAGAAGGATTCGGTCCAAGGATTCGGTTGTAGGGTTTGGAATAGCTATAACTTCTGCTGACTTCTCAGTGGGCTTAATTTTGTCCCTAATCCTGCATCACAGATGAGAAAGACTGATGAGACTGAGAGCTGCTTCTACTATAGTCAGTGAAACTAGCTACACAAATTGTGAGCACAGCAGGTAACTGGATGAGTAGGTTTCCATATTTGTCCCCCTGTATCTCTTAAAATTACAGGGATGCAGGAAATGACTGAAGCATCTGCATTTATTTTGCCACTCCCAGCCCTGCAGCTAGACTACTTACATAGTCCACTAGCCTGAAAATGTTAACTTGCCTGAATTACACCAACCCTGTAAATAACCTTAGACTTCAGAGCACTCTGCTGAGTCCAAAAGCAGAAGACACAACACAATCACAAAACGAAAGCTTACAAATCACACAGCACTACTCCAAACGTGTGCAGAGTGGTACATGTTCTATGACTGATGTTACAGTCACGGTAAAAAGAAAGCACATCTGCTGTCAATTCTTAGGTTTTATGTATCAGGACACAAAAAAACATAATGTCCTAAAACTAGGTAAATACAACCTCAGATAAATAATAAAACCTAAGATATTACACTGTTTCATTATTTATTTAACAAAAATTAAGCTAAAATGTAGAAGCAGTGTGCGAAAAACTAAGTACACCCTTACGGCTTCCATAGGAATTAAGAGGGTAAGTAGGAGCCAAGTGCTGATGATCAAATGCACTTGTTGATGAATTGATAATCAGCAAGTGTGGGCACTAGACTTCTGAAACAATGTCCTTTGGACAGAAGAGACCAGAGTGGAAATGTTTGGCCACATTTGGTGAAAACCCAACACAAACACCTCATACCAACTGTCAAGCACAGTGGTGGAGGGGTGATGATTTGGGCACCTTGCAGTCATTGAGTCGATCATGAACTCCTCTGTATACCAAAGTATTCTTGAGTCAACTGTCACGACATCTATCCAACAGCTAAAACTTGGCAGAAACTTGGTACTGAATTAGACAATGATTAAAAGCACAGCAGCAGATCTACACCAAAATGGCTGAAACAAAAACTGAATCAAATTGTTTCAATGGCCACACAAGAAGTAACAATGAGAGGCAGGTAAGGTTTCTCACTGAGTTTTTTTTTTTTTTTTTTAACTGGCTTTTGCAT
>VUQS01030562.1:7907-24285 GCA_015108495.1 Heterochromis multidens | reverse complement strand
CCCGCCTCATTGCAAAGGACTGGCTGCTGTGCACAGAGATGCAGTCGGACTCTCCGGACACACAACCCAAAAACACAGAGACGAGAGTTAATGTGCACCATCACCCAGACCACGCAGAGAACGGATATGAGGTGTGCTCCTGCACCTCTGACACCGCCTCACCTCTAGGCGCCCGCCCATCCCCATCTCCCATCTGGCTGCTGCCGCCTCTCTGGACGCTCTCACTGGCCCTACGCTCTGAACTTCTATGATGCTAAAGCATAGGACACAGTTCTCAAGCTGGGTGCAAGAGAGACACTTATTAGTGAATGGCCAGTGGACACACACTAAAATACAAACTGGAAATTTCTGCTCATATAAATATCGACTGGTATGTTTTTGACATTATTTTGTTGTTATTTATTTCACATGCCATTTGATGGTCATCTAAAGCGCCTTGCAGTATGGGATGTACATACCATTATCATACTTTCAGACTAAGGTACACCCGATAGGTATCAATACATCCACAATGACAATGTTAGTGCAGTACTTGACAAATTGTTATATCTGTATTTTGGTTTTTTTTGAATGGCTAAATTGGCTAAACGCTGAGAAGGCTAATTGAGTAGAGATTGCTTTTTCATGTGCACCAAGTTTACAGCAATAATGAATGGCATTTGTTTGATGTAAGGTGATAAAAAGTATATAAAATTTTGAAAAGTGATACCATGAAATCCGGTAATAATGGACATTTTTGAGGAATATGCTTCCTTGCTGAGAGTTCGATAAGAACATTGATGCCTTGTTGCTTTAGAAAGACTGGGAAAAGGAGGGGAATAGCTGGCTGAACTCAAGCTTGTGAATTAGCAGTACCTTATCTTATTTGTCATTTACAAGTCATTTACATGCTTTAAGTACATTTTTTTTTACCTTCCCATATAGCCATAAATATTTAAGTACATATCTTCTCATCTAACTATCAGCAAGAAAGTAAAGAAGCATATTTGCCAAAGAAAATGTCTGCTTAAATAATGCCTGGAAAGTAAAACGTCCTACCAGGCTGCTATCTGCCTTCCAGTACTCTCCTCCAAATATTTTTTTTTATGTTTGGTTTTAGTCTGACTGCAGTTAACATGATGGCCATGTTTGGGCTTCTGATTCACCTATCCCAGAGAATAATAGTATTTTTACACAACCTGATAGGAAAACCCACCAGAAAGACTCAAGCCAGGGTAAAGAATGACATCCTGGGATATAAATACTGTAGTTAGACAGTTGACTGACACCCTGGCACGTATCTAGGCAGCCGGGGAAAAAAAAAAGTGCCCTGTGGATGTGGTGTAGATAGTTTACAGATGAATGGCCCCATGGGATCTTGACAGCCAGACATAAATGGCACGCTGGATGTCAACAGGTAGATGAGTGGCATTTGAGGTTGTAAACAGGGAGACAGGTGAGTACCACCCAATACAGCTACATGCAGGAAAGGGCACTCTGGGATTTGGAAAACAGACAAACGAATGTTATTCATGGTAGAAAGGCTCTCTCACGGTCGCTTAATGCCATTATCCTTGCTTTAATCCTTTACCTATACTCCCACGCTCTTCGCACTACTCTTTGAGGAAATAATGTTCACATATCTACACAAAGTCGTTATTTTCACCAGAAGCATTCCCTGCCGTTATCAGAGGCAGTGTTTTCCTCTGGGTTGTTGTATTTTTTGTAATTAATATGGATAGATTGTGAGTCCATATTGCTTTGATCAGATTACAGCTCACGGCTTCAATCCCAACCGGTGACATCATTCAAAAACCTCACAAAACAGCAACCAGGTTTATTGTTGCTGGTATATTTACCTACAGTTTAAATATAGACACAGATATATTTCAATGGAGATGTTCCATGGGTACTTCAATCCAAGTGGACTATGTATATTTCAAGCTGTGTTTTCTAATGTAAAATATTTTTGTAGAAAAATTAAAGAATCCAAATGACTTTATTGGCTGACTGCAGTGGATTATTTCGACTACTCTGTCATGTGGGCTGAGTGTGTAATTATTGAGTGTCACTTGAAAAGAGGCCCAGGCTTGGAGGTTAGACACTAGCTGATATCCGCTCTCCATCTCGCTAATGTTCTTAAGCATGTTGTCTCTTGTAATGGTCTCTGCTGTTCATCTGGAATGCAAACCACTTTATGTCAAACAAACCCCATACTCCCTCTGACTGTGCATTTCAATATAGATCTGCTGGCAGAGACAGTTTTATTGGGGTGTCCAGGCTCTGACCATTACTTACACTTAGCTACCACAGAAACTGCATGGCAAATTGTACTTACTCACTCTTATCATGTAATAAGCATTTTTATGTAACCTCTAATTCTATGACCCTATAGGGTCCTATAAGCTGAATAACTGGTTAAGAAAATGGATGGATGTCATCCTCAAAAGTTGCTTGCAGTTGGATTTTTTATGATTATTATTAAAAAAAGCTCATAAGATTAATTCACTGGGGTTTTGAGCTGTTAGAATGTATCCAAATGGGAACAGTACTCACAGAGAAATACCATAAATAGCATAAAATGTCACCTCACAGCAAAAAGGTCCTGGGCTCAAATCCACGGGCTGGATGGGGCCCTTTCTATGTGCAGTTTGCATGTTCTCCCAGTGCCTGCGTGGGTTCTCTCTGAGTACTCCATCTTCCTCCCACAGTCCAAATACACGTATATTAGGTTGTTTCTAAGTTGTCCATGCTCTCAAAAAAATTATTATTCACCCTCAATTAACATGAAGCAATAATTTTTGAGTAAAATGCAACTGAAATATATAAAATCAAAGGTTAATTTATTCAAATAATTAATCATTAAGGAAAATGTGCTTGGTATAAACTTAATGACCACATTCTATTAAATTTAGCATTTTACATTGTACTTGTGTAACAAAACTACATGGAAAACGTACATGTAATTAAATTAGTTAAAGTCAGGAATTTGGGCAGATTTTTTTTTTTTTGAGTGTAGGTGTGAATGTGAGTATGGATGGTTGTCTGCCTCTCGCCCTATGACAGCTGGAGTTGACTCCAGCCCAACTGCAACCCTGAACTGGACAGATGGCATATACTGTACATCCGATGGATGGATGGATGGATGGATGGATGGATGGATGTTTTGCTAGAAAAACAGTAGTTGCTGGACGTAAGTCCTGGTATATGAGTATGCATGTAGCCCCCTAAAGGATTTCATCACCTGTTTTGTGAGGTGACCAGAGGGATTGCCAGACTGTCATCTGTGGTAGCTACCACCCTTTAGCTTTTCTCCTGGGCAGAAGATTATACAGTATGTACCTGTGGTTTTTTAAGTGAAGTACAGTGGAAAGGTAACATTCTTAATCTCTCTTGATCCAAACATGTTTAGGTCCTGTTATGTTTTACCCATCAGAAGCTAAGCTAGATATCAAAGTTAGCGTGCAAAAAAACAAATGGCAAGAGCTTTTGAGCGGGGTCACAGCCAAGTGCACCACATAACCAGGCGTGAGCTACACACTCATAAAATCTACCTGGAGTTGCATACAGGAACTTCAGAAACTGGGTGACTCAGTGGTGCAGTGGTTAGCACTGTCATCGCACAGCAAGAAGATTAGGTCCGTCTGGCTACCATTATAAGAACTGTCTGGCTCTACCACTGGCAATGAGGTCATTGATGATGGCGACAGGTTTCACCCTCACCTCAACATTACAGCTAATAATTTAACCCCTGGCTACAGATGACCTCCACTGACCTTCATTCTGTCTTGAGAAAAGTTTTTTGTAAAAGTACCAACCATTATTTCCCCTGCAATAGTGTTTCTGCTTGATTATTGTGTGCATTTTCAGTTCTGTGTCCTGAGATTACAAGGATAAACACAATTTCTTTTGTGCTTTGCTGTACACGCTTGAGTGGTGTTAATTAACTAGTGTGGCTCATCAGCCACCAGGAGAGCACCTGCTCCCAGGGGCAAATGCAGGAGCAGCAGGACAGGTCATTTTTTAACAGCTGGCTCAGCTGACCGTGTTTGAGCTAGAACCGGATGCTGAAGTTATGATGAAGTCATTGCTTTTTATAAAATCCTTTAGATTTTCATCAGCAATTCTGCATTTACTGTTTTGTTTTGTTTTGTTAATTGATGCATCACAGCTTGTATCAATTGGCCAAACAGTGAAATATTTTAACTCCAAGTTTCCTCTGTCCCCTGAGGCGCCTGCCTAACTGACTGCATGTCAGTCACACACATGTGGCCCCGTGACCCAGACAGATGTTAAATTCACACATTTCGAGTACCACGCTAAGTTGAAATGCAATGCCAATGGCCTGTGTGGACGAACTGATCTGTGGAATTAAACAGCGTGTATATATGTAATTGAGTGTGTCCACCATGTAAAACTGTTCCTGCAGTCGCTGCACTGTGGAGAAGTGATCCTGTTAACAGGCTTGGCTCTCAGCTGATGCATGGCAGTGCAGTTCAGGAAAAAAGAGCCTCAAAAGGAGCTGGCTCAAGTCTGCATGGTGAGAGAGACAGTCATTTGGCAGACTTGTCAGACTGGGCTGTGGCAGCCCTCTGCTGTCACATTCCACTATAGGTCATATTGAATTCAGCTCCCACACAAGCAGGGGGAAATGGCAGGAAGGAAGGATGCAGCCATTCATTTCTGCTAAGTCCAAAGTTTGAGAAGAAGCGTCGTCACCACTGCTGATGTGTGGTGTGACAAAATGACAGAGTGGCACTTGGGAGACTTCACCTTAACTTCACTAGTGTTTGTGAAACAGAAAATTAGCAATGCATGAAGTCATATTAGTAGTCAAAGCATAGATGTCTCAGATGGGTGAGTAACAAAGCTAGAATATTTTGTGTTTTTAGTTAGTTTTGCCTTTGTATAAACCTAATGACAATATTTTTATTCTACCACAGTTTCTTTTCAGAGAATAGTAGAGCATATATTAAGGTCTGAGCAAAAAAAAAATTTAAAAAGTAAGATCAAGGGCAGTGAAAGACAGAAGAGACACCTGCTAGTAATTCTGGACCATCAGTCTGGACTTGCTCTTGTAAAATACTGACACATTTTCAGGGAATGACTGTGAGAAATCCCTAAAATCTGAGGTAAAACAGGAGCAGAGTCATAGTGACTCATTAATTACATTCAAAACAAACCTAAAGTGTTTACATATGTATACGTATAAGTATACTGTGTGTAATGGTTTAGAAGTGTCCAATCATGTACAGTTGTGAAACAGAACATTTTCATAGGATATGCAGTCCTGTGAAAAACCAAGTACACCCTTACTGCTGCCACAGGGATTAATTAAGGGATTAATTTGTCAGGTGCTGCTAATCAAATGCACTTGATTAATTGATCATCAGCAAGTGTGAGCACCTCTATAAAAGTTTTGGCAGTTCGCTGGTCTGGATCATTCAGGTGTGTGTTACCACAATGCCACAATCTTTCCAGGAGTGGATATCCCAGCAAATTCACCCCAAGGTAAGATCTTGCAATGCTCAGAGAAAATGCAAAACACCCAAGAGCTACATCTCTGAGTCTACTGGCCTCAGTTAGCATGTTGAATGTTAAAGTTCATGACAGTACAATTTTAAAAAGACTGAACAAGTGTGTTTTGTTTTTTTTTGGAAGGGTTGCCAAGAGAAACCCTCTTCTCTCTAAAAAGACCATGTTGGCACAGCTTAGGTTTGCAAAATGGCACCTGAACAAACCACAAGACTTCTGGAACAATGTCCTTTGGAGACCAAAGTGGAGATGTTTGGCCACAATGCACAGCACCACATTTGGAGAAAAACAAACACAGCATATCAGCACAAACACCTCATACCAACTGTCTGCACAGTAGTGGAGAGGAGATAATTTGAGATTGTTTTGCAGCCACAGATCCTGGACACCTTGCAGTCATTGAGTTGACTCCTCTGATGAACTCCTCTGTATACCAAACAATTCTGTCAAATGTAAGGTCATCTGTCCAACAGCTAAAAGTTGGCTGAAACTGGATCATGCAACAGCACATTGATCCCAAGCACAGCAGCAGATCTACAACAGAATGACTAAAAAAGAAAAGAATGAAGGTGTTGCAACTATGGTGGGACCTTAATAGAGATGTGCATAAACTAATGTCCACAAACCTCAATGAACAAAAGCAAAGTTGAAAGAAAAGTGGACCAAAATTCTTCCACAATGATAAAGTGATACAGCAAACAATTACTTCAAGTTATTGCTGCTAAAGTTGGTTCTACAAGCTACTGAATCATGAATTGTACTTAGTTTTTCACAGGACTGCAGAGAGTCCTGTGAAAACTTTGTTTCACATAACTGTATATAGATTCCAGTTTCTTTTTTTGATATTAGAATAATATCAAATAGTTTTGTACTGAGCACACTGTGGACTGTAAAAACTGATCACATGGCATAAAATGAAACATGCTCTGTTTTTGAAATTAATTTAATATTGTGTTACTGGTGAAGCCCAGAGCATGTCAGCTCTTTAATTCTCCTCAACCTATCCACATCATTGAGTACTTAGATAATGAAATGAATGTAATATTTTGTTAAGGATTACTCGGTTAAATCAAGTTTCTTGGTAAATCCAGCATGCACAGTACTTGGACCCTACTACACAGAGATCTGTAATGTGACACTGCTGAAGCCAACATAACCATATAATGACTTCTGGGACATGACGCTATAGAAAAGCTTTACATACAGCCTATGAATACCAAAGTCTTCCTTGAGTCTAAGACTCACTCACTTGTAATAGACTGTATTGAATTTCCTTCAGATTCTCAGTTTAATTATGTGGCCTAACCTATTGGCAGGGATCACAAACTCGAGCACAGCTATGCAGTATGCAGACAAAACTGTTATGCTGATCAAGTGCGTAGTAGTAGAAGAGATGGATTTAAAAAACCAGTGACCTTCACAGCAAAATTGCAAGCTATCCATCTGCATGAAAGGTTGAGGAGATGAGCAAGACACAGTGCCACATCACCTGATGTTAGCTAAGTGAGGAGAGGGGTTGGCAGAAGCATCTGTCTTCTGGCCCACAGTCAAGGGAGCATCATGTTAGTCATGATATGTGATATCAGTAAAACACAAAGGTGTGTATAGCTCAGTATTTCCCAATGAGAAAATAAAAACAAGAAAAATTAGTGTGTGTGTGTGTGTGTGTGTGTGTGTGTGTACCCTTACTGTAACCTTCACATGTTACAGTACAGGTTACAGTACTGAGACCCTTACTCTGAAACTCTAAAGGTAATATAAAAAGTCTAAGAAAAAAAAACAGGATTTACATCTACATGCATAACTGTCACCAGTTATCATCAGGATAGTTGGATCCTACTGTGAGCAACTATCTTAGGACACTTCCCACTAAGAGTTATTTTCTTTAACCAGAGTGAACACCTGAAGGCCTGTGCACAGAAACCTAATGTGGGCCAAGAAGAACCAATCAATCATTCTATGGGAACCACAGAGCATGCTAAAATATTCAAAATGAGAGCAAATCCCCGCAGAGGCAACACCTGCAATGGTGGATGGTGGGTTGCGTGCAGAGAGATGCATCAACTGTCTTGTACAGCCAAACTTCTCTGTCACAGTAAAAATACACCAAGGAGGAGCAGAGTCAAAACTGAATTAACATTTTTTTTAAATACAGCATGAACCCAGCTCCAGCATGCTGTCAGGGGTGCATCATTATGCCGACCTGTACATCTCTGTGAATGTAGATTGTTTTTTTGGCTCAGGAAAAGCACCATGACTAATTAATGATTTCATGCAACAGTACTGTTGGAGAGTGCTGCAGCAGCATTATACAGTAACTGGCTGATATCTAGCCAAAACACGTTACAAGTTTTTCCTGGGAAATAAAAAAAATTCTTCCTACTATTTGACAGTGTTTCTCCACTTCAGCCACCCAAGAGCCATTTTAACAACTTGTTGTTATTTTGTAATAGTGTTATTGACTGGATTTGCTAAGTGAATGTTGCCATAGATTATTCCACATAAAACAAATGATAGGAATACAATATGACTTTGCCCTGATGTTTTTATGGAGATGCATGAAACATTAAAATCTTGGTCTTTTTTACAGTCCTCTACTGCCCTCCTCTGGTAGTTAGAAATATCCATCCATCAACCCCTACACAGATGTATCATTGTGAGCTTGTATCACAGAATTTTGGTTGAAAGAAGATCATAAAATTTTTGCTCTTCTTGCTATATAAGCAATGAATTTTGTTATAAATCTATTGATCCATCATTTTTGTGCTGGAGGCTATCATAGCTGACACTTGGTGACCCAGAGTGCTGACCGATTGCCTGTCCATCACAAATAGAAAGAGAGACGTACAACTATTCATCCTCACATCAACACTTAGGGCTGATGTGGAATAAGATGAGAAATAAATAAGATTATTTACCCCATTATTTGGGATGGGTTTTTTTTGTAAAAAAAATTAAAAAATTAAGTCAAGCACAGCAAAAATATTGTGGTGCAGTGGTTACCACTGTCACCTCACACCAAGAAGATCCTGAGTTTGAATCCACTGGCTGGCTGGGGGTCTTTCTGTGTGGAGTTTAAATCTTCTCCCTCTGCCTGCGTGGGTTCTCTCTGGGTACTCTGGCTTCCTCTCACAGTCCAAAGATATGCATGTTAGGATAACTGATGACTCTAAATTGGCCACAGGTGTGAATGCAAGTGTGAATGATTGTCTGTCTCTCTGTGTTAGCCCCATGACAGACTGGCAACCTGTCCAGCAGGTCCCCCACCCCTTGGCCCATGACAGCTTGGATCAGATGTTAAGGTGTAATGGACAGTGCAGTGCTTTTGTGTGTGGTAAGTGTTAACCGTTATCCTGTTAACACAATGTCCTTTGGACAGACGAGGCCAAAGTGGAGATGTTTGGCCATAATGCACAGCACCATATTTAGAGAAAACCACCACAAACACCTCATGCCAACTGTCAAGCACGGTGGTGGAGGGGTGATGATTTGGGCTTGTTTTGTAGCCACAGGACCTGGGCACCTTGCAGTCATTGAGTCAACCATGAACTCCTCTGTATACCAAAGTATTCTAGAGTCAGATGTGAGGCTGTCTGTCTGACAGCTAAAGCCCAAGCACAGCAGCAAATCTACAACGGCATGACTAAAAAAGAAAAGAGCCAAGGTGCTGCAATGGCCCTGTCAAAGTCCAGACCTCAACCTGATTAAAATGCTGTAGTGAGACCTTAACAGAGATGTGCATAAACAAATGTCAACAAACCTCAATGAAACAAAGCAAAGTTGTAAAGACGAGTGGGCCAAAATTCCTCCACAACGATGGGAAAGACTGAAAAAGTCATACAGAAAAGTTACTTCAAGTTATTGCTGCTACAAGCTATTGAATCATGGGACTGCATAGAGTCCTGTGTAAAGTGTCTTTTTCACATGACTCTAAGGTGTTGGTCACTGTCCTCTGTGCCCTCTAGATCATCTTCTGGAAACCTCATATTTCTTTTCATACTTTATGTATTTCTTTTTTCATCATTTCAATATATTTTGGCCTGTTATTAAGCCTGATAGAAGTCTCTGTGCACAAGGCCGAAAATCAGTATTGGATGCCTGTGATCTTCAGGTCCTCAGGTGGCACTGCATTAAAAACAGGCATGACTGTCATGGAAATCCCTGAATGGGCTCAGGAACAATTCTAGAAAACCCTGTTTTTTAACACAGTTCACTGTGCCATCCACAAATGCAGGTTAAAGCTCCACAATGCAAAGAAGAAGCCATATGTGAACATGATCCAGAAAGGGCACTGTCTTCTCTGAGCCAACGCTTATTTAAAATAGACTGAGGCAAAATGGAAAACTGTTCTGTGGTCAGATGAATCAAAATTTGAATTTTCTTTTTGGAAAACACGGGCCTGGCATTCTCCAGGCTATAGAGGAGAGGGAGCATCCAGCTTGTTATCAGCGCTCAGTTCAAAAGTCTGCATCACTGATGGTATGGGGGTGCATTAGTGTCTATGGAATTGTCAGCTTGTACATCTGGAAAGGCACCATCAGTGTGAAAGGTATATACAGGTTTCAGAGCAACATATTCTCCCGTCCAGATTTCAGGAAGACAATGTTAAACCACATACTGCATCTATTGCAACAGCATGGCTTCGTAGTAGAAGAGTCTGGGTGCTGAACTGGTCTGCCTGCAGTACAGATCTTTCACCAACTGAAAACATTTGATGCATCATGAAATGAAAAATATGACAAAGATGACCCAGGACTGCTGAGCAGCTAGAATCCTACAGTGCTGTGAAAAAAGTATTTTTCTGATTTTTTACTTGTTTGCATATTTGTCACATTTAGATGTTTCAGATCATCAAACAAATTTTAGAATTAGAAAAAGATAACCAAAGTAAATGCAAAGTGCAGTTTTTAAATGATGATTTCATTTATTAAGGGAAAAAAGTTATGCAAACCTACCTGGCCCTGTGTGATAAAGTAATTCCCATCCATGGGAGAGTTCCAAGGCAAAAACCACTGCTGACCAAAAAGAACACAAAGGCTCGTCTCACATTTACCAAAAACCATTTTGATGATCCCCAAGAAAATATTCTGTGGACTGATGAGACAAAAGTTGAACTTTTTAGAAAGTTTGAGTCCCGTTACATCAGGCATTAAACTAACACAGCATTTCATAAACAACAGTCAAAAATGGTGGTGGTAGTGTGATGGTCTGGGGCTGCTTTGCTGCTTCAGGACTTGCTGTAACTGATGGAACCATGAATTCTGCTCTCTACCAGAAAATCCTGAAGGAGAATAATCGACCATCATTTCATGTCCTGAAGCTCAAGAGCACTTGGGTTATGCAGCTGGACAATGATCTGAAACACACCAGCAAGTCCACCTCTGAATGGCAAAAAAAACAAAAACAAAATGAAAGTTTTGTAGTGGCCAAGTCAAAGTCTAGACTTAAATCTGATTGAGATGTTTGGTATAACCTTAAACAGGCCGTTCATGCTCGAAAACCCTCCAATGTGGCTGAAATAAAACAATTCTGCAAAGAAGAGTGGGCCAAAATTCCTCCACAATGATGTGAAAGACTCACTGCTAGTTATCACAAGGTGAGGTAGGTTTGGATAACCTTTTTTCCTTAATAAATGAAATCATCATTTAAAAACTTCATTTTGTATTTACTCGGGTTATCTTTGTCTATTAAAATTTATTTGATGATCTGGAACATTTAAGTGCGACAAATATGCAAAAAACTAAGAAATCAGGAAGGGGGCAAATACTTGTTTATGGCACCGTATATGATACAGGAATGGAATAGCATTCCTCCCCCAGTTCCCAGATGTTTACGGACTGTTAAAGAAGGAGGGGTGTTACACACATGTTCTCAAAATTATACATTTTCTCAGTTTAAAAATGTGATGTGTTTTCCGTGCTCTACTGTGAATAAAATATGAGATTATGAGATTTCCAAATAATTGCATTCTGTATTTTGTACAAATTAATTTGTACAAAAACGCAAAGACCAGGGTTTTAAAAAAATATCTCGCAACTTTGTTTCCATTTAAAGAGTTTTGATTGACATTCTTTCGTGTAAAATAACAAAGTAAACAAAGGACTTAGTGAAGTCTTTCTCCCGTTTTCTGCGTATTTTTCCTGCATACACATAAGCACGCATGCGCGTGTAATATCGAGTTATCTGATGCATTGTTTCATACTTGTATTGAGGCACTGCTTCTTCTTCAGTCTGATCTTGTTTAATAAAGTTAAAACAAATCTATACTTTAATTTCAGGACCACTCTATGACGTCAAACCCACGGCTGTAATTGCGCTGCGCATGCGCTCTGTTTCAGAAGCGAGACGCTGCTGCGACGGGACCAGCGATGTTGTGACTTCGGCGAGTCGGCTGCTAATTGCAATGTATTAAGGGGAGTATTTACAGTCGTCGCTGGTAATTAGACCCTGTTTACTTCTTTTGAGTTTAAAGTCGGGGCTCGTTTCGCCTGTATGGACGCTCAGGCGACAGAAGTCAGGACCTCCTGTATATAAACAAAACGCAGCGAGCTGCTTTTTAAGGTGGCACGTCCGAGACAGCTGCTGGGAAACTCGTCCGATTCCCGTCCGTTAAGTTATCTGACTTCGTGTTGGCCGTACTGTCAAGGATGGAAATTGCCTTACGGCTTTGTTAGAAGTAAACCCCCCTAAAAACGTATCCGTGTTAACATGAGAGAAGAGGCCGGTTTGTTAGGAAGGCAGCCCATGGCAAGAGAAAGAGGGGGTGAACGTCGCTGCAGCTGCCCCCACTTGACAGAGGAGAAAGGACTTGCTAACAAGAAGGGTGACCTGAGGCCTCCTGGTCATCTGTCCAGGTCTTAGTAGTGTAAAATAAAAGACTTTGGCTCGACATGGAGACGGTGGGGAAATTTGAGTTCAGTCGGAAGGACCTGATAGGACATGGCGCATTTGCTGTGGTCTTTAAAGGTAGACACCGAGAGGTGAGTATCATCCCTTTACACATATATACTGTGTTTTATCGCTGCTATAAACAAATGAATTGTCTTTTTTTTTTTAACAGATTTGTTGTGTTGTTAAATGTGGGTCGCCATCTGGTGTATTTGTTGTCATTGTACGCCCTTAAGAGGCCTAGCCTCGCATACAGGATGTTCCTTGAAATAACAGAGAGCTGATATATAAAATGTTGAAATGCTTTTGTTTTTTTAAATACTTGTGTCACACTTCCTGAAAGTCTGGATGGCTGTCGTGTGATTGGCTTTATTTTTGTGGGTGGTTTGTGGTGCAGATGTCCCGTGTCAGCCTGGCTAATGTAAATATAGGCCACCAGACACGTATTGTTTTCCTTAGAAAGCGCCACACTGAGGCCACATAGACATGTTGAAACATGCACTACACCCAGAATAGATGTATATGGAATGGAAATGCTTGTCGCTAATATAATTGCACACATTATTCTGTCATCTCCTGAGACGTGTAAGCCACCAGGGGATCATGTAGGCCTGCAACATCTTTGTTGCTTCTTTACTAGATTGGCACACAGATAAATTTCATTCACTATCTCAGTGCGTTTTCCAATACAGGTAGTACAGTGCTTATAATTTTGATGTAAGGTCAGAAAATCCACTGGCGAGGTCACTGCATTGATTTATAGGAAATGTGGTGTATGGGAGTCTGCTGTAAAAAGAGAAGAAAACTCTTAGTAATCAGCCCTTATGGTTGTTTACAGTCTCAGCAGGTAATTTCCTTAGCATGTAGGCCAACACTCCGTGGTAATCAAGGCACAAATCTGTTATAGTGTGACGCCTTGAATTTCCTTTTACCGTAAATGTAGTAGAATTCATAAAGTTGACAAATGGCTATGCAGTGATAAAAAGTGCCGACACTTCTGTGTTTACAAAGCGAAGGCATAGCACAGCCCATGCTGTGCGTTGTTTTATTTCTTTCATCAGTAACTGATTTTCCATGCTCTAGAAACATGACTGGGAAGTGGCAGTAAAATGCATAAACAAGAAGAACCTGGCCAAATCTCAGACTCTGTTGGGGAAGGAGATCAAAATACTGAAGGTAAGTCAGAGTTCACAGCAATCGCAGAGAGAAAAAAAAGAACACTTCCTGTCTAGTGTTAAACGTCAGTGTGATTGATGTATATTTCTGTAGTTCAATTTGTCACCCTGAAAATTTGGACCTGTGTGAGCTGTGGTAAAACATTTTTTGCAGTTGTTATGTTGCTGTGAATAATTTGGCATTCACAGCTGGACAAGTGCCAGATGTGTTAACAGCAGTGGTGAGCAGTGGTTAACGCAACGTGATTCTCTCACTGAACGCAGAGTTTGTTATGGTGAAATCAGTGTTCTGAAGTTTCCCACAGACTACAGGAAAGCCCTGATTGTATGCAGGCATGTAAAAGAAATAAGATAATAGTAATGATAACAATATATGACCTAAATATTTTTGCCTCTGTCGTTCTGCAGGAACTCAAGCATGAGAACATTGTTGCTTTATTGGACTTTCAGGTATGTAGTATCACAATCACAAGTGCAATCAAAATCACGTGTTAAGGTTTCTCCTCGCATTCACGATTATTGCACCTCCTTTTCCCCATTAGGCTGTGGCTGCAAAGCAGAGCAGATGGGTTACTGGATGTGGCTTTTCCACATGACCCACTTGTGTCTCATGCAGTTTGCACAGTTATGGCTTACCTATTTGTTAAATGAGGCTTTCCAACATTTCTTTGTTTTAAAACAGTTTGTTTCTGCTCTGGCTACTCTGGTTTTGTGGCCCATTGAACTCGGTCACCCTTGGTAGGGCTTAAATTCTGTCTGCTGTTGCATGGCCTGTTCTTGATGGCCTCCTTTTATTAAGTCTTTCTCGGAAGTGTTGTGATTTAAATTGTGCTCATGGTTGTAGGCAGAAATGAGGTGATTAGGGCACAGTCTACTGTGTTATTGCTTCTTTACCAGTTGTGCATGGGTACATAAGCAGATATCTTAGCTCACCATCATAAACAAAAGGTGTTGCATTGCTAATATCAGTCCACACTCTCAGTAATGTTCCTGCTTGATCCTGGTTACTGTTCTATTTGCCATGGCAGCACCTGCTAGATAGCTCAGACATCATGTCCCCCACACCAACTCTCATCGTAACTCACCAGGTGTTTCTTTTGTGTTTGTAGTTCTTGATTAACACACTGCCATCTGGTTTAAAAAAAACATCAAATGTGCAAATTGTGCTAATTTAAAAGGCTGTGTTACTCTTGCAGACTAACTGCAGTTAGCTGCTGGATAGGGGATGCTGTGCCTTTGAAGAAACCTGTCTGGAACAAATCTCTTAAAAAAATGTTTGTAACAAAAAAAGTTGCATGAGTGTTGTGAAGATTGTTTCTGTTTGAGCTGCTGCTCAGTTATTTACTTATTTATTTTTATATGGAATATGAATCCTTGACTTTAAGAACCGAGATGAGATCACATTTTTCTGTCATGTGAAGACAAAATGAAAACTGATAAAGTTAGAATGGGTGCGCATATTGTAAGTTTCATTACCGAGCTATCATTCTCTGCCCATATCGCTTTAGTTCGACAGCTTAGTCATAATGGAAGAACAGTGTTGCATGCTATCATATAAGCTGCTAGCTGTTGTTTTACTGCCATAATCTGCAACAATCATTTCTCTGGACATGCAGAACCTTAAAAAATGCCCTGCTCTCTTTATCGTTTGTACTGGCTCACAGTGGCGCTCTCTCTATCTGTGATAGTTGGATCTGGGCTCTAAGATTACATGTTTGTTGTTGCACGGCAGCAGACAGCGCAGATCTTCTTAGCAGGAGATCCATCCATCTATCTAATTAGGTCATAAAGAAACTGACACCAAACCAAGCACTGGAAACCCGCAGAGTGCCTTTAATGAAAGGGACTGAAGATGAGTTTGCAAGTCAAATAATTGTGTTATTGCTTGCTGCCAATTTTATAGGCCAACACTTGTGTTACTCTCTTGGGTCCAGATCTTTGACTCTGTCCACTATACTCAGTTTGACTGATCTGTCTTGATATCAAACTATTGTTTGTCAGTTGAAAATGTAATCGTGGCAACTAGCCAGTCAGAGCCATGGGCAGGAATAACGCCGTTATCATGATGTTCTCGAGCTGTACATCTAGTGACTGGTTATAGAAAATGAAACCCCTTCACCTGCTGTCAGTGTCAGACTGAAGATTGGCAGAATAGTTCAACTGTTCTGATACATATTAGACAATATCATTACAATCTCAGTTGAATGGGGTCAAGTTGGAAATCACATGCAGTGTTTGTTTGTTTGTGATAATAAGGTGATTATTAATGTGATAAATTAATGAAAATTGCAAATGTTGCAGTCTACATACACAGAAATTTACATTAAACTGAAATTCACATGAACTACTTACATTCAGAGTCTAGCCAAAACCTCATATATTTGAAACAGGAATTCAGAAATTCCTCCACAGATGGTGGTGTAGTTGCTGCAGGATGGTGCAAAATGGCAACGAGCTGAGCCAAGTTCCCTATTGCAAAGAGACACATCGGATGAAATGTGTTCATTTGCACAGATTGACTCAGATTGATTGCAAAGCGTTGGCAATCTGTCTGCGTTTATGAACCAGACAGTGATTATTTTAAAGTCTTCACCAACCTGTCTCAGAGTGATTGCACTCAATCCGAGGCAGTCCACAGTTGTTTGGCAACAGGTTGCAGGTGCAATGCCTTCCACTTGAAAGTGATTGACCAGAGTGGACAACCAGTTGGTCTCTGCAACTGCTTGCAATCGGCTGCTGAATGTGAAAAATTCACTGCAATCATCTGTCAGTCCCCCCCCCCCCCCCGCCCAAAAAGGAGG
>VUQS01030561.1:24185-46005 GCA_015108495.1 Heterochromis multidens | reverse complement strand
AAAGCATATAGTTAGGGCTGGATCAGGTGACCCTGAATCCTCCCTTAGTTATGCTGCAATAGGCCTAGGCTGCTGTGGGCTTCCCATGATACACTGAGCGTTTCTCCTTCTCTCACCTCTGTTCACTCACCATGTGCTTATACACCACTCTGCATTTAATCATGAGTTTTATTCATCTCTGGCTGTCTTCCGCAGCGTGTCTTTTTACCCTGTCTTCCTCCCCTCACCCCCAACCGGTTGCGGTGGATGGCTGCCCCTCCCTGGGCCTGGTTCTGCCGGAGGTTTCTTCCTGTTAAAAGGGAGTTTTTCTTTCCCACTGTCACCAAGTGCTTGCTCATAGGGGATCATCTGATTGTTGGGGTTTTCTGTGTATTATTGTAGGGTTTTTACCTTACAATATAAAGCACCTTGAGGTGACTGTTGTTGTGATTTGGTGCTATATAAATAAATTGAATTTAATTGAATTGAACTGATGATGTGCTTAGTGAATACCTCAGGTAGCAGAAACCCGAAAAAGAAGAGGAGCAAGAACAGGAACCATCATGGAAAGACAGGACCCTGCACGGCATGTACCACCAGCAGATAGAAGAAGTGGCTGACACTGAGAAATCCTACCAATGGCTGGACAAAGCTGGACTGAAATACAGCACAGAGGCACTAATCATGGCAGTACAGGAACAAGCCCTAAGCACAAGATCGAAGAGGCTGGAGTCTACCACACCAGGCAAGACCCCAGGTGCAGGCTATGCAAAGATGCCTCTGAGACAATCCAGCACATAACAGCAGAGTGCAAGATGCTAGCAGGCAGGGCATACATGGAACGCCATAACCAAGTAGCTGGTATAGTATACAGGAACATCTGTGCCGAAGTCCCAAGGTCAAAGTGGGATTTGCTCCCTAGGGTAGTTGAGAATGACCAAGCTAAGATCGTGTGGGACTTCCAGATATAGACAGACAAACTGGTGATGGCTAACCACCATACACATCGTAGCTGTGGACAAGCAGAGGAAGAGCCTTTTGACCTCCAAACATGGTGTGTATTATGGCATCCAAAGAGTTCAATTTTGGTCTCATCTGACCAGAGTACATTCTCACAGTATTTCACAGGCTTGTCTAAATGTTGTTGAGCAAACTTTAAACGCACTTCAACATGCTTTTTCTTCAGCAATGGAGTCTTGCACGGTGATCGTGCATACAGGCCATGGCGGTTGAGTGCATTATTTATTGTTTTCTTTGAAACAATTGTACCTGCTAATTCTAGGTATTTCTGAAGCTCTCCATAAGTGGTACTTGGCTCTTGGACAACTCTTCTGATAATTCTTTTCACTCCTCTGTCTGAATTCTTGCACACCTGGTCCAGGCCGGTTTATGGTGAAATTATGTTCTTTCCACTTCCGGATTATGGCCCAAACAGTACTCACTGGAACCTTCAGTAGTTTAGAGATGTTTCTTGTGTGACACCTTGGTAATGACATACCTTTTTATAGGCCATCAGTTGGAACTGAACCAGCTTATATTAATTTTCACTAAGTGGCAGGATTGCTTTCTAATTACTGATAGATTTCAGCTGGTGTCATGATTTTCCATGCCTTTTTGCACCTCCCTTTCTTCATGTGTTCAATACTTTTTCCCTGTGTCATTCCATTTTATTACACATAATTTATGGACATCTATGGTTTGATTTCTTTTCATGTGTGGATTGGATGGGTTGTTAGTGACATCTGGTGAGAATTTCATGTCAATAGCAACTTTAGAAATATATTTACCTACAAAATTGGTGACGTGTTCAATACTTATTTTACCCGCTGTATATGATCTTGGTGTTATTTTATTGTTCTTTTTGCTATTATTGTGATGCTACACTGAATTGTATTTTGATGCTTTGTCATGATTGTTTTTAGAAACTGTCATGCCAATAAAGCACCTCTGAATTTAAATTTGAATTTGAGAGAGAGAGAGAAGAATAAGAAGGAAGAAGGCTGGATACTACCAGGGACATGCCAACATGTGACTGGGTGATGTAGCTTCTTTAGTCAGCCATGAACATGCGCTTCAACTGGTAGCAGCAAAGTCCGGTAGCTCTGATCTTTACTCAAACTTTATTTTTGTTGTATTTTTATTGATTTTTTTGTCAAGTACTGATGGATACTTCCGATACTTCCGTGGGGAGAAGAGTTTACTCAAGAGAAGAGCTTTTTTCATTGAAATGGAGCAAATCTGGAAGATACCACCCTATTCCAGCTGAGATAAACAGGTGTTTTCATGGTTGCTGTGCTGGTGCAAAGGTGAAGGCTTGGAAGTGGAGACATAAGCCCTTTCTGCCAACAGTCATCATGGGAAATGTCGACTTTATTTCCCTCTGGGATCAATAAAGTTATTCGTATTCTCTACCCAACAAAAGTGATGAGCTGGAGATATTGGTGAAGATTCAGAAAGTATACCGTGAGTGCAGCCTCATGTGTTTTACTGAAACATGGTTGAATCAAAACATGTCAGACTCCAATGTGGATCTGCTTGGTTTCACCATCATATCGTTAGATGGAGATGCTGAAGCTGGTGGCGGGACCAGAGATGATGTGGTCCTGCGCATTTCACTGTCACGTCATGTCATTCACACAATTTGTTGACTGTCCTACCAGAGAAAATAAAACCCTTGATCTGCTGTACACCAATGTCACAGAAGCTTACAGAGCTATTGCCTTACCACCACTTGGCAGATTAGACCACAACTGGAAGACTTCTCTCTACAGAAAGTCATTTGCACCCACAGCCATCAGGCTTTACAATTCTCATACAACTAGCAGATGAGCTATGTCAGACATACAAATTTCCCTTTGGGATTAATAAAGTTATTCTTATTCTTAGATATTTGAAGATTATGCCACTACATTCTACTACATTCAGCACAGGAACCATATAAACCAAAACCAAATGAAATAAATTAATATTTTGATTAATGACACATTTAATTAATTTATTAAGTATTTATTTACTTATTTCCAATTTTAATTAATTTATGACACATTTAAAGAGTTATTGACAGATGTATTTGTTTATTACATTTTGGCACTTTTAGCCCTCCATACTGACTCCCCTCCACTGTTTCCTTCTATACAACAACGTGCTGCACGTGATGTCTTTGTTATTGTTCTTCTCATGTAGGTCAGTCCAGGACTGTGACGTGTGCAGAACCATACTAGAATCTATACTGACCATATATTAAAAATTACAGTCACAATTTCCTGTATATCGCATTAGTAGCACAGTGTAAGAGACACGATTTATATACGCACACCACAGATTTAGTGTGCTGACCCTTTCAGGTAATCTGCAAACATGGGTTTAACCTGTCTGTCAGTCTGGGAAGGGTATTAGTGTGTGTGTGTGTGTGTGTGCGCGTTACCAGTAGGTGCCTGCTCCCTGTGACGTGAGGTCCATGCCGTCCACACCATAGTTGTCATCGTCCATTATCTTGGACAGGCCAAAGTCTGTGATTTTGATTTCTCCACATGCAGTACCATCCACCAATAAGATGTTACCTATTTGCCACAAACACAGTGAGACTCAGTGAGTGTTTAACAATCATATAGCCTGTGTTAACAGTGAAACACTAAAGACATTAGAGGAACCATAATTGACTAATTTCATGTTAAACAGGAGACCAACCAGGTTTGAGGTCATAGTGGATGATGGGGGGTTTGATTTCGTTGAGGTAGCGCAACGCGCTGACAATCTGCATGACAATGGAGCGTGCCTCTTTCTCTGACATTAGCTTGTTTTGTTTCAGGTAGAAGTCCAGGTCATTTCCTTCACAGAACTCCAGCACCGTGCAGAACCTGACAAAGACAGATGTACATGGTTACATACTGAGGAAACAAACAAAAGAAAAGCTGAACAAACAAGACATGAACAGCATTTGCAACCTCAGCTTGTTATCAGTTTATTGATCCTTAGGTAGCTAGATACACTGCTTTACCAGTATACCTTTCTTTCAGGACATGGAAAGTCTGGAGGCTAAGAAGAGACATTTCCTTCCCCTTCCCCCACATGTAGGTCAGAAGTCAGGGTCAGGACTTTGTGCTACATAATGAGTCTGACTTTAGTTTCCAGTCATGTAAATGAGCTGCTTAGTAATCTAAGGAAAGCTTTGCTATGTTGGTACAATATGAGCAGGAGTAAGCTCAAAATACTTCAAACTGCCTATCTGGACAAACATACAATACTCTCATATGGGTACGTGACTTTGGCTGCCACTTCCTTTAACCACCTTTTCAGTCTGAATGACTACACCTCATGTGCTGAGTTAACACTCACAGACAGAAGTTAAACCTTCAAAATATAACTAACATTGTCAGAGCACGCTAACACTGAATCATACATTCCACTGTGATTTTCCAATCTGATACCACCCTGACCTAGAGCCTTGAGGCACAACACAAACAATTCATGCATTATTTGAATATTTACTGAGTTGGGTCTTTGCAAAGCTTTGACATCAACTAGTGTGCACCATGCTGGTTTACAGCCATTGCAAATAAAGCTTTATAACAGTGCTGAAAGAGGTACATCCTCAGGATATGTGAACCCAGCAGGGCTGCAGCTGGCAGACGTCACAGGTCACTCACGTGTCAGTATCCAGGGAGAAATAGTCATATAGTTTGACTATTCTGGGATGGTCCAGCTGCTTGTGTATCCGGTACTCCCTGCATGCATGCCTAGAAGGGAAGACGTATGAAAACAGTGCGTGTAAATAGAGAAACATTTTGTCTTTGTGTACCTCAATTATTGTGTGTCTGTGTATGAGACCTACTTGTGGTAGTTCTCCTTTTTCTCCTCTCTCCAGTTCTTGTTGAGCTGGTGGATTTTAACAGCAGCATAGCGCTGCTCAAACAGGTCAAAGGCCTGCATGTGAGAAGAAAGCACACTCACACATTTTGTCTGTAAACATACATACGCCCAAAGAGACAATAGGAAAAGCGTAGTCATGCCACAAAGACAATACCTTATAGACTTCACTGAAGCCGCCCCTGCCCAGCAGGTGCAGCAGAAGGTACCTCTCATTCAGGGTGGGGTGGTCTTTAAATCTGAGTGCAGAGGATGCTTACAGTGAGCAAAACATTAACACAACATATAGGAAATCCTAACTGTTCGTATATTCAGGAACTCTGAAGTTAAAATGATATCATGAGCCTTGTGATGCAGCATGTGTCAGTGTCAATAAAATATGTAAACAATTGTTCTCTGAGAAACTAACCTAATAAGTACACAGCTGCTCAAGGCAATCACTAACTTCTTTGCGATTTATATTCATCATATGACCACTTGATGATTTTATTCCACATTTATTTTGTTTTTATTCATCTGTTCTACTAAATAACGACTGTGGAAAATAATACTAATGCTCGTGACTCATTCCACAGTCCACAGTCATGCCTTAACTGTTAGCAGATAAGATCCATTAGTGGGGTTGCCGAGTGCACTTACGCTGAGCTGTCCTCGTTGTTTATCCTCTTCAGCTCCCTGATATGAAGGTTCCTCACACGCTCCAACCGCTCCAGCTCTGCTTGGATCTCTGCCTCCTCCTGGACATCCATCATAAATGATGAGATTGAGACATTTTACAGTTTAAAAACATTTCACTTATCGATATGGTCAAACACTTGCTTTAATCTGAATTTTTGCCACGTGGTCACAAACACTTGATTTATTAACTGATGGGTTTTTTTCCCCAGCACTCACCTTCTTCAGATGTCCAAGGCGGAGCTTGAAGATTTCTTCCTGCTCGTGGTACTCAGCAAGGGTCAGTCTGCCAAAACATGGACAAGTCAAATTTCCCTAACAAGAAGAAAAATCTGAGCAAACACACTTGGTTCAAATCCATTTCACCCTGCAGTGATGCACTGATTTCATTTTACTCACAGCTGGGGCAAGGAGGGTTTCAGGAAGGGGTCAGAATCGTTGCCGTTGACCACCTTCGTTTTGCGCTGCTTGGGTTCAGATGCAGAGGCCACAGAGAGGGAGGGAGACGCAGGGTTTGGAGGCTTCCTCTTTGCTAGCAGCTTCCTCTGGCGCTCTATGTCCTCTCTCTGCTGGTTGATGCCCTCCTGCTGCCTGTGTAGAGAAAGGCACAAAGAAGAAATGGATCATATGGCAAACACTGAAGCAGGACATAAACAACTCATCCCTTGTTATATTTGTGGCTGTGAAGTGAAGCATGAACCAAAAAAAAAAAAAAAAAATACCCCCACCCCACCCAAACAAAAACTATAAATAACAGTTAATCTGGTTTGATTGAAAAACACTGCATCACTTGATCAGGTTCTGGAATGCATATCCGTCAGTCCACTGCTCCGTGTAGGATGCTCCATGTCTGACGGTGGTAAAGTGGCCGAGGCGGAGGCGATCCTGCATGCTCTTCTCGCGACATGACTGCTTCTCCTGGGTGCTCTGTGAGAAAAAAAAAGCAAACCAAAAAAAAAACATGCAGGCACACAGTTAGAACAATGGCTTTGTTGTTGAAGTATCTCAGCTGAGGCTTGATTCTGTTTTCAATTCAAGTTGAGGACTCCAACAAAACATTCCAGTGATGAGCCCTGATCTATTACCATGCAGACTAAAAGTACATTAGGCAATACTTTTATATTATGAAATAAAATGAGTCTGGATTGAGAAAGGTTGCTTAAACACCACCAGTCCTTCCACCACCACCACCGTGATACTTTATTAATCTCAGGGGAAGCCAAATGAGAACAAGTGGCTGGTGAAGACGTTCAAAAACCTACCAACCGAAACACAGTTTTCTCTCTCTCAGCAGCTCTGCACCAAAGCAAAGCTAAAACACCAGAGAACACTGGACTAAGAAACACATTTTTGTTAAACCTGTGCAAACAACAAGCATCAGGTTTACTCTGTACACATTAGCTAATACATGTTAATACACTCCTACAGTACATCTGTAGTCACATGTCAAAGATCAACAATCATTACAATCAGCTTTAAATTCTGCATATTTTTTTAAGCAGAATCTACACATGCATGAATACATATAAAAACACACCTTCTCTATGAGCAGCTTCTTGCTCATGGTGATGCACTTGTTGAGTCTTTCCTTGTATTTCTCCAGGAGTTTTTGCTGTTCATCAATCTGTCTTCGCAGGTCACAATTAGCCTGTTAAAAACAAAAGGAAACAAAGAGAGGAGCAGGATGAAAGTTTGTGACTTTTAAAGTGTCATATAAACCTAGTGTGATAACCTGTAGGGCTGCAATCAACGGAAGAAAATCTTGGTTGACTAAAATCGTGCCTGCATCAATCCACTGGATGTGGGGACGAAAATCTGAACATAAGGTCTAGATTACCTAAAATCAGATACATTGCAATGATGCTAGCAGGCTTCAGCTTTGATGAATAATGGCTATCCAGCTTGGTCTGGGTGTATCTCAACCATCTCAACCACCAATCTGTCGTGTTGGTTGTTGAGTGTCACATTTTTAAAAACACATGTCCAAAAACTCAAGTGTAAGTTTTGAAACATGCAGACACACCAACAAAGTCCTTGACATATTGATTTTGGAGCTGTCTTTATGTAAACAGTCAGTAAACATAAATGTTATACAAGTTAGAGCCAGCTACTAAAGACAACTGATGTAGCACTTTCCTTCCTTTGAAGGTAACCCTGGTGATTAGAGCATATTGGCCAACCAGTCGATATGGAGACTACAGCCCCATGTGGTACACTGAACAGTTGTCCATGCTCCATCACTGATCAATATGGAGACTTAACTCACCCTGAGCAGGTCATCTATTCGCCCTTCTTTCTTTTCCAGGTCCAAACTCTTGTTGCTCTCCAAGGCAGCGAGTTTTAGGCCTGTCAGTTCTGTCTAAAAAAGCCAGATAGACAGGTACCAGTAAGAGATGCACAACTGCCTGAATTAAAAAAACCCAAAAAAACTGTCATATCAGTGTGTTTCCTCTGTGTGATATCCTTACCTGGACACACTTGCTTGAGGAAGCTTTGAGATTGTGCTCTCCAAAGCACAGACTGGTGGGTGAGGAGCTATTCTGCCGGATCTACGGACACAAAGGTTTTGTTAAACCTTAAAATACAGACACTCACTGCTACACAATGCCAATAACTTGAGTAAGTCTGATCCCTGAGCAAGACTTGAAGGGGACACAGGCTTATTTCCAGCTTTTTTTTTGAAGTCTCCTAGAGTAGCTTTGCAGGATTCACAGTTCTAAATAATCCTTATTCAGCTGATACTCGGCTTTGGTGCAGCCCCAGTTCATCTCTCAAATACTCACGATCAAGCCCGGGGCAGAGTGAGAGTTCTGTGGAGAGCGGCGAACTGATGGGAGACCTCTGACTGGACTGGAACCATTTCCACCCTGGAACTTTGCACAGAGGATAAACTTAAGACTTAAGAAAGAGGTTCACAATGATGAGAAGAAACAGCAGCTGTTGTAATACTCACATCAAAATAGTCGCTGATCTTGGGCCCACGTGTGGAGGTCTTCCCTACAAAAAAAACCAAAAAAACATTTCAACTTCAATGTCAGCCATCAGTAATTTGTTTTTCCCCTGAATCATGCTGTTTTAAGGCAGATGTCCACCGTACCTTGACTACTCTCGGAATAGGTATCAGCTTTCCTTTTCCTCCCTCTGGACGATTCAGAGTGCTTCTTCTCCGGAGTCTGTAAATAGATATGAAACAAAAAAGAAAAGCATGAATCCCCTGTGTTTTATCTAACAAAGCAGGATCTTGTGGTGGTGTTCAGCAGGAAAGAGCAGCAGGAAGGAAGAGTACATACTGAGTAGGCAGGAGAGCTCCCTCTTTTCAAATCAGAGTTCTAGGAAGAGAAAGGAGGGAGAGGTGGAGGTAGCAGGAGAGACAGAAAAAAAAAAAAAAAGAGAGTGGGCAGTGCAAGGAAAACACTGACAATATGGATATGCTTATAAGCACATATTACTGTGTATCTCTGTAATAAACGGTGTAATATGTTCGGATTGAATGTGTGTTTTACCTCAGACTCTTTGTCACTAGATGAGCCCAGACTTCCATAGCTGTGGTTAGAGGATTCATTAGCCAGACCCTATTCAGAGCAAGAATTCAAGCACAGAGAACAGGAGAATAGTCAGCACAAGTGTGTGGCATTATTCAAGTTCTGTAATGATTACGAAATGTAAACAGCAGTGAAACAAACGCTGAAGGCAGGCAACTAGGCTGGCTCATCTGACAGGAATCTAGTCTCTTCAGTTCTAAGGTGTGTCACTTGGCTCTCTTTCACTTCATGAACATTTCCAGGAACTCTGACCTCCTTTTTAGGAAAACAGGACCTTTCCACCTGCTTTTCCACCAGCAGGAACATGCGTTTGGTTTTCACTTCCCAGCTTGTGATGTAGCGCTTTCTGACAACTTCTGATCACGATGGGAGTTAGTCACTGCTGCTTTAATTTGTCTACAGCACGTTTTCTACAGCTAGCAAGCACTGGTTGTCAACTAGACTGGATTGGCTTTTTACATCCAAGCTAATTTCTCATGTAGCTCCTACACTCCCTAGTGGGCAAAAACAAGCCGCTTACAGCTCCACAATAAGTCAAGAAACACAGATGCATAAAAAGGAAGCTTTCTGACGGAGTTTTCCTGGACCTAACTATGTTTGTGTGAGACATATCAAAATGGAGGATTTATTTATTTATTTATTTTCTGTACTGTGGTTACCTTAGCACCTCCACTGGTGCTCCCAGTGCTGCCTCCCGTGTTGCCGCTGACAGCTCCTGTAAACCTGGCCTCCAGCAGCTCCTGTCTCCTGGGGTCCAGGCTGTGCAGCTCCTCCATGGGGCCTGGCATGACGACAAAAGCACAACACAATGAGACGCTTACATTATCACCCCGAGTCGCACTATACAGAATCAGAGCAAAGCACAGTGCTGTGAAAAAAAAATAAAAAATTACTCGATAAGAATAAAAATGAGCACGGTAAGAAGCAAGAGACGACAGTATCGGGGATGGGATTAGGAAAAATTAGAGTGAGAATAAAAATAGAAAAATGGATTTCATTCGACTGGGTAGGAGGTAGCCCTTCAAAAGATGTGCTTTCAATATATGAGTGACACTGTAAGTAGGAACAGAAAGCAGGGAGGTCATTTCTGCACCTAGGGAGCTAGGAGGAGAACAGTCCAGGCTGACTCGACTCTGCCAATACAAAAATTGTCAGCTTGCCCATCTACAGTACTGTTTTGTAAGTTAGCCTGTCTCACAGCCTCACTGCACCGTGTTCAAGCAGTCTAACATTTCGGGATCGCAGTACTTCTGAAACCTTGCAGATAGAGGAAAAATAACTAACAAGTTGTTACATCACTCACAAAAAGAAGCAGACAGTAGCAGTGTGTCTAATTGAAATGCTACACGTGTGCATCAGTCCTCACTCTGTTTAAACAGGGTATTTAGGCTGTGCAAAAGCCTAGGTTTATAGTTCAGTTTTCACCAGTATATAAATAGATTTTCACAAGTCTCAGCGGCTGACCTTTCAGTTGAAAATCAGCACCACAATAAGCACAAAACGACATTCACACAATATTAGATCTCACGCATATATATCTACTGTCAGACTGGGCCTACAACAACCAGTTTCCCAAGAGAGAGGAACGCAGGTCTTTTCACTCCCTGCTGTCTGCTGCAAGTGTTTGTTTCCCTATTGGACATTTCCTGGCTGTCATCTTTACACAGCTTCTGGCACAGGGGCAAGCCTTAAAAGGCATAATGGACATTATGAAACCCTTGTGCAGTCAAACAGGGAGCACAACACAATACCAACAGTATGTGGGGTTATTTTAGGACAGAGAACAAACTGATTTGGGTTAACTGATCTATAAAGGTAGAGCTTCGTGTTGGAGGATTATTTTGTCCATTTGGACATTAGTGTTACGAGTCTTATGTTAAAAACTCATTCTGAGGATATATCCTCGGTGTGGTACCTATTACGCAGACTTTTGATTCGGACTAACTTCGTAACACCGTCGCTGTCTCAGTAATTTTCCCTGCCCTATAACTAATGGCCTTAGCTGGAACCGTCTAAACAACTGCTGCTATTTAACACTGTTTTGTTACATCACATCCAGCAGCTCAGCAAGACAAGTAAATAACATCATGTCGACAACATAGCAAACGACGCGGAACAACAAATGCAGGCAAACTGGGTAAAAAGTGCAAACCACGGCCTGTTTTTGTAGTTCAAAGTAGCAGGGTCATGCATTACAGTGCATTAATGGATGCATGCATTGCTACGTTGTTTAATATCCCACCAGATGCTGTTGACAGGATGTTACAAACTGCTACAAAAACACTGTTTTCGGATCGACGGCTACGAGTGACACGAAATCCTGTAACACGACAGTCAAACAAAACGAAACAACAAGCTAGCGCTGCCTTTGTGCAAACATGATAGCCTGCTGCTACTCAGACTGGCCATCAACTGAACTGACAGCTGACGTTTGGCTTCCAATTCACGGCATCAGTGAACTTGACATCCATTTTTACTTGGACGAACGCTAGCTCGACGCGGCCAAAAATAATCCACTTCTCCTGGAAAAGGACGCACTTTCAGGAGAATACGAGCGGGTCGTGCACTTGGTGAGCTGATATACCTTCCTTGCTCTTTGCGGTCGCCGTTATTTGTGGTTGAGAAATCGTTGGGGACGAGGAGAGCTGCGACCAAGATGGCGTCGCCTCCAAACTTCCACCACCACTTCCACTGTTACTTTGGACACTCATGAAGCCACTTTACCGCCGAGAGGAGCCAGCGTACACACTGCCGTTCGCGGAAATCCCAAACTCGCGTTCATCGTTCTGACACCTGCCGTCGCCAAACAGGCCGGTAAACGTGAGTTACTCCGTGCTTTTCGGAGTCGCTAGACGTCTCGCATTTTGAGCTCCGTGCGGGTCCTGCGGAGGAGCGGCTTCTTCACAGACTCGTTGAAACGGATCCAATGTAACCTTTGCATGATGACCGCACCGCGCGCCTGTCAGCATCCAGTTCGCGAGCGGAGCTTTGATTCTGGTAGGCGAGGCTATCGCGAGGCTCGCGCGCGCCTAGCAGCGCGGTGGGGGGATGGCATGACACCGAAACAGACACTGATCTGGGATCATTTTACCCTCCTCCAAAGTAGCCCGAGGTTCACCAGAAGGCGCTGCTCAGCGTCGACCTGAGAACAGCTCCTTGTTTTGGTGAAAACAACAAGCACCCAAAAAAAATGGCCGAAAGTTCGTGTCTGCTTAGAGAAGGAAGGGAAAGAGAAACACACACATATACATACATATACACACATATACATTCATACATACATATAGATACAGACTTTATGTACGTAGATGTGTACACTAGTCTAAGTAGTACGTACAGTGTGCCGTTTTAGTTTGACAGCAGAGAGTGAGCGTGTGCTTGTGGGTCTGTTTGTGTGTGACTGAGTAAATGTGTTGGAGTAGGCAGGGCTGTGGTCTTGATATACTGTTTTTCGGTCTTAAAGTACAAGGTGCGGGGAGGAAGAGGAGGAGGAGGGAAGGGAGGTATGGGGGGGTGTTGCAGGTGGGAGGATAGTGATGTGGTCTGGGCTATAAGGTCTTTTGTTCCAAAATTGGTGCAGTGCATCAAAATGCCTTTGCTGTGTTGTAGGGCAGCACACACACACACACACACAAAAACTCTCTCTCTAACATTTAACTGTCTGGCCTACATCTCTCTTGGATTCCTGTCTAATACATTTATGTAACCTGGACATGTGCCGCTGCGGGGAAGATTCTTAATCTCTAATATTTTTAGTCTTTATAATCTTACGGGTTCAGATAAACATTCAAAGTGATAGTAAACACACCGCAAAACGGATTTTGTGTCTGTCAAACCCCAGCTTCCCCTTGCAGTCATATTGCATCAGGCAACAGACGGAGCCACAAATGATCATACTGCACCTCATATGCACCTGCCCATGGTAACCTGATTTTTTTTTTTTTTTTTGGTCACATGGTTTCCATGGTAACAGAGCAATAGTCTTGACAGGCAATCAGGAGGGTTGTATAAGCAGTCTACTACATTACACTATACCATGCATGTATACACACACACACAGTCACTCAGAGGTTGTGATGTAATTTCAGGTATGAAACTGGAGTTGTGTTATGAGGAAAGGGCTGACGGCAGGCTGATATTCAAGAAGCAGCCGGGACATTCCAGGAGCATCAAATGCCTGATGGAGAACCGGGAGTGTTGGCTGACATTTTGCAAACTGCCTCCGGCTTGCCTATACGACAAACAACTAAGGCCTGCAACAATAATGGCCTTTCAAATAATAATAAAAGTTTGAAAAAAAAAACAGAGGAAGTGAAGAGGAAAAGAATTAGTTGCACAATTGCAGAGGTTTGACTTTTTACAACTGCTCTCGCATCCAACAGTTCAAGCATTAAAAAAGGGGGGGAAAAAAAATGTTTTCTATTTAAATGATTTCAACTATTTTTAGACTTCATTAAATATAAGAAAATAAAGAAATTAAGAAAAGTCCAGATGAAAGTAAGACAACATAGAATGCACACAGTTTAACCTCTGCAGCGACATACATTTTCTCTCTACACCATGTAAAGAAAAAGAGGGAGTTTTCCTAACCTGAAACTGGATTGGATTGGGTGGTATTAATGACATTTAATTCCCCTAAGGAATTCAATTTAATTGCCCCCAGGGTGAAACAGTTAATTATTTCTACCACTCTGTACAACTAAACACATTTGTGGTTATAACCACACTATTTACTAGCTTTGTTACCTTGTCCTCATCTGATGCGTTAAAATTATTACAACTCAGGGAATTTTCAACACGTTTTTAAGAGTTTTTTTTTTTTCATTTCTTATAGAATTTTCTGATTTCTTATAACAGCCCACGCCACCACCCTTGTTCCCTTTTTCCCTCCTATAATATCTTATGATATATGAATCAGTGAGGTATAAAAAATTAGGTAGATTCAGATTAAAAATTAATGAAAATAAAATTAGAAAAGAACTAGAGCATGTGTAGATAAAAACATTAAAATATATATTATTAGTAATTAGTCTGCAGTTGTGTAGCCTACTGCAGGTGATTACTTAATAAGGCTAAAAATAGTAAAATAGTTAAGAATATGTTGATCAGGATACTGGCAAGACCATCTTATCTGTTAAGTATTCTTTTGAAAAGAGAAAAACATAAAACTCTGACACCGTATGAAGATGACCATACCTCATGGACTAAAATGATTAGTTTAACTACAGATTCAGGAGACATTAGAAATACTAAAAATATCATACAATCAAATGACAAAATTTTACACTATTTAAATTTTTTCACATATCAGAACATAATAAAAATAATCTGGTCTTTAATCCAGTTCGCTGGTCTGGAGCATTCAGGTGTGCGTTAACAGAAGAAAAGACATCAGAAATGACAATCTGAAGACCGTCTAAGAAAGATTATTCTCAAGTGGAAAACATTCAAGACAGTTGCTAGTCTTCCCAGGAGTGGATGTTCCAGCAAATTCAATAATGTCCTTCAGGTGTTTGGCCATAATGTACAGCACCACATTTGTCAAAAACCAAACACAGCATATCATCACAAACACTTATACTGACTGTTTGTTTTGAAGCCAAAGGACCTGGGCACCTTGCAGTCATTGAGTAGCTCATGACGTCCTCTGTATATCAAAGTATTCTAGAGTCAAACGTAAGGCTATCTGTCCGACAACTAAAGCTCGGCCAAAACTGGGTCACACAACAGGAAGATGATAACAAGCACAGCAGCAAATCTATGACAGAATGGCTGAAAAAGAAATGAATTAAGGTGTTGCAATAACCCAGTCAAAGTCCAGGCCTCAACCTGACTGAAATGCTGTGGTGGGACTTTGAGAGAACTGTGCATAAATGAATGCCCATAAAATTCACTGAGCTGAAGTGATATTGTAAAGACGAGTGGAGCAAAATTCCTCCACAATGATGTGAAAAACTGATAAAATAATACAGAAAACGATTACTTCAAGTCATTGGTGCTAAAGGTAATTCTAGAAGTTACTGAATCATGGGGTGTTCTTAGTTTTTCACACACTGCTTCTATATTTAGTTTTTGTTCATTAATAATAATACTAATGATTATAATAATAATCATTATCATCATCATCTAAACCATCAATCATCTAAAATTGAATTTACCAAATCTTAAGACCTAGTGAGGACCATATGATTTTTTTTTATTATGTCCTGATGTGTAAAGCCTTAGAACTCTCTTTCACAAATTTACATCTGATTGTATAAATATAATCACATTCACAGTGTAACTCTGGAAACAACATGCTTACTAAATGGTGTTTCATTAACATCAAAAGCTCTTATCCAACAATAATATAGGCTATATCATACATATTGTTTTTATACCTCAGCTCACCCTTTATCAGCCTTCTTTACAGCTTGACCTCTTGTAGCACTCGTGTATAACTAATCACATTAACTACATCTAAAGCACTGGGACCTGGAAGTAGCACAGGTAATCTGAATACAGTTATAATAAATGTCCTTAATTACACCAGCTATAACGCATCACTGAGTAGACTAATTCAGTGAAAAATTAATTGTCAAGCTGATTGAAGCTAAATGAACAATTTCTTTGCAAATAATGACTGAATGTCTTTATACAGCATTTCAGTTAAGTGTAAAAAATAGTTGATCAGTTAGTTTTGTTTTCTATTGCAGCCCACAGGCTTATCATAAGCCTTTATGGCTTGTTGCATATAACACCACAAAGCATGTCAAGGGTAACGGTTTGTTAACATGCATTTCACATATTAGAGTAAAATCTAAATGTGTTAATGAAAATGAAAAATACTTCCATGTAAAAGGGTCCCTGTTTGTGAAAAGGAAGCTGCAGTTTTAATACAGAGGTGTATGCACATATTTCTTGGTGAAAAGTGGTTTCATTTTTTTCATTTTGACACCGATGAGAATGTGTAATAAAAAACTGTGTGTTGTAAAAGCAAGACATACGAAGCAGCAGGGACATTTAATCAGTGTTTTGTAACTGCAAAATTTACTGTTAACTGTGAAACATTGTAAGAAAAAGGACATAGCTGGACATCATAGTTTAATGCCATGACAGTTACATGAATGTCAGTGTAAGTTGTAGACACGCAACAGTTTCTTAAAGTAATAGAAATTAACAGTAATTAAGGTGATAATGTAATAAATGAAATGACAGAAATGTTAAAGTTTGAATTTTTGTTCATTAGAAACAACTGTATGATGGAGGATTTTGTATTTTTAAGCATACAAATACATTAATATAGCGACAGTGAGCAGGAGTATGTATAATTCACAATGGTTAAGTCTATGCTTTCGCCAATGAAACCTCAAGAAAATATACTCTTCCTGTGATTAAGGGGTGCCTGCCTCTCCTTTTCATACATGATGACGTATGATCTGAGAAGGTCTTCGATTGTGTGAGCCTGAAAAGGAAGAAAATGGTTATATTTGTGCAAATTTTTCTCATCATATTTGGGCTCCTTAACATTTATTGACATTTATTCTAAAATAAATACTGTATATTTCTATGTATTAAAATCCATTTAAAAGCCAGCCACTCACTTGTGGGGTTTCACAGACAAATTTGAAGCCCCTGATCAGGGTGCCGATGGTCATCTGGAAGGAGTTGCCTCTGCTGTGGTACTCTGTAATGGCTTTGAACTCGTGCATTATCAGCATTTCCTAAAAAAGTGTCAAGTTTGTCAAGTGTCAAGTGGTTTGTTGCGAATAAGGGCAAATGATCTTAGGCTAGCATAAAAATACCAAAATGTATTGTGCTTTTTTTTTTTATTTTTATTTTTTATTGCACATACCTTTGTTTGTGGGTCTATTAAGCTGACCCCTTGCTTGTTGATCCCGATCAGAATTGTAGATGGGTAGCTAGATTCACATCTTTGCTGCAAATGAAACAATTTAACATCAGTTTCCTCAAATTCTTGTGTGCCAGTGTGCCAGTCACTTAATCCCGCTAACTCACTTTAACTTCAAAGAAGGTACAGCCAAAGGTTGGCCAACTTGAGATGGTTCTCAGGAAGGCAATTTTGGCCTCTTCCACCGTGATGCCGCTCTGCTTCTTGTATGAGGAGATGATGTGCTGCAAGAAGAACAAAAAAACAAAAAAATAGCCTTACACCAGAACTCCAATTCCATTTTCTATGATACGAAATAGACCATTTCTGTGGCACTTCTGTACAAGTTGTTCTTTACCTTCTTCCAGTCTTCAGGGGACATGATTTTTTGCCGGTCAGCAGGAACTAGGTCCTTCAGCATTTTGGGGATCATGACAAACTGCGACGTGTCTGACTCTGCTTTAACTCTGAACAGGAGCCCACCCAGGCTAATCATGTCTTCTTTGGTGCAGTTGTGGTATCCCCGCAGGTACTTGGACACTTCCTGCATAGAAGCAAAATCGAGGGAAAATATCATGACAATTATGCATCTTAAACATAAAATCCAAGTGAATAAAGAGAGTGGTTGTAATATAGATACCTGTGGGAAATGGAAAGTGAGATCTGCTTTCACATCTTTCCCCGGGTTCACATTGAACCAGAGCTTCCTCTTAAAGATCACCAAGAAAGGTATGATGGCCTGATTGACTGAGAAGAAGAAGATTTAAATTGATTAGATTTGTCAAGCGAACGACATGTATAAAAAAAAGTGACCGAAGCTACATTACCTTCTTTTACCCTTTTTCTTTTTTGGGGGGTGTCTGAGGTTAGCCTTAGACTGTCAAAGAAATATTTCTCCTCTTCCATGCTCACCGTCTAAGAATTCAAAACAAAATATCATCATGTAAGACAGAAAAAAATGAATTTGGTATGTATGGTCTGTATTGTGATATTAAGAATAAGAAATCTTCTAGTACTGATGTTTTTTTGTTCTATACAGATGTTATAAAGTGGGTGTTCAGAGTTGTTCAGGATGGCTTCTAACATCTTTAGTGTGCATCTTTCCACCACCTCCCCCAGCGTGTCCAGTCTGGCTCCAATTACAAAGCCAGATATTGTGCACAGTATCCCAACCAAACAAACATATTCACTTACACTATATAGAAATCCAAATATAACATTTATAACATACCATTTTCATCTTTTCTGTCAGATCACTGTACAATCTAATGTCTGATCAAAAAGACCAAACTGGCAATCTTATGCGACCTCACCTTGGTTTGCGTTTTCAGGTACAGGCCGTATCCTTCAGGTGAGTTCAGATTGAGCTGAGAGGTGATGCTGATGCACAGCTCTCCAATTGTGGTTGTCGATGTCACCTCGACTATCTGCACCACAGCAAGGACAAGAAATAATGATAACATTAAATTGACATTTAATGAAAAGACTGATTCTTATTCTCTCTGTATGGTCAATACAATTCCAGAAAGGTTGGGATACTGTGTAAAATGTAGATAAAAACAGAAGGCAATGATTTGCAGATCTCATAAACCCATACTGTACACAGAATAGAACATAGAAAATATATCAAATGTTTAAACTGAGACTGACACACTGAGACATAACTGAGTCATTACTAGTTCATGAAAAATATCAGTACATTTTGAATTTAATGGCAGCAACATGTCTCAAAAAAAGTTGGGACAGCATTATGTTTACCACTGCGTAGTATCCCCCCTTCTTTTAACAACAGTGTGTAAACATCTGGTAACTGAGGAGACCAGCTGCTGGACTTTTGGGAGAGGAATGGTGTTCATTCTTGTCTGATATAGGAATCTAGCTGCTCAGCAGTCCTGGGTCTTCTTTGTCTTATTCTTCATTTCATGATGGGTCAAATGTTTTCAATTTGTGAAAGGTCTGGACTGCAGAGAAGACAGTTCAGCAATCGGACTCTTCTGCTATGAAGTCATGCTGTTTTAATAGTTGCAGTATGCAGTTTAGCATTGTCTTTCTGAAATATGCAAGGCCTTCCTTGAAAGAGACGTTGTCTGGATGGGAGCATATGTTGCTCTAAAACCTGCATTGATGGTGCCTTTCCAGATATGCAAGCTGCCAATTCCATAGGCACTAATGCACTCCCATACCATCAGAGATGCAGGCTTTTGAACTGGGTGCTGATACTGTAAGTCCAATGTGCCATCTGTGTTTTCCAAAAAGAACTTTGCCTCAGTCCATTTTAAATGAGCTTTGGCCCAGAGAAGATAGCATATCTGGATCATGTTCTTCTTTGTGTGATAGAGCTTTAACCTAACCCTTGTGAATGGCACAGTGAACTGTGTTCACAGACAGTGATTTCTGGAAGTGTTCCTAAGCGCATGCAGTGATTTCAATTACATAATCATGCCTCTTTTTAATGCAGTGTTGCCTGAGGGCCTGAAGATCATGGGCATCCAGTATTGCTTCTCAGCCTAGTCCCTTACGCACAGAGATTTCTCCAGATTTTCTGAATCTTGTGATGACATTATGTACTGTATATAATGAGATATTCAATCTTCACAATTTTATATTGAGGAACATTATTCTGAAATTGTTCCACAATTTGCAGATGCAATTTTTTGCAGATTGGTGAATCTCTGCCCATATTTACTTCTGAGAAACTCTGCCTCTCTAAGATGCTCTTTTTATACCCAGTCATGTTACTGAGCTGTTGCAAATTAACCTAATTAGTTTTAAGTTTCTTTATTGCACCACTTTTCCAGCCCTTGCCAACTTGTTTGAGATATGTTGCTGCCATCAAATTCAAAATGAGCAAATATTTTTCATCAAATAGTAAAATGTCTCACTTTAAACATTTGATATTTTTCTATGTTCTATTGTGAATAAAATTTGGGTTGATGAGATTTGCAAATCATTGCATTCTGTTTTTATTTACATTTTACATAGCATTCCAGCTTTTTTGGAATTAATATCAGGTACAAAATTGATTGAGTGTAGTTTCTTACATCAGTTGTATCATTTGGGAAGTGGATTTTCTGGAAGATCTTAGGGCTGTTCTGTTGGATGGCGTCCACTTCTACTAGATGGGGAGGGAGATTCCTGGGCTTCTTACTGAGGATACAAAACAAAGAGTTATTTAATGGAGTTACACACAAATAATATGCATGTGGAATTTCAGATCACTAAATTAAGGTAGTTTACAAAGTAAATTGACATTTAAATGATGTTCATTTGGGAGTAAGCTTTGATTTTTAAGTAGCGCCAGCAACCCATCAATATGTTATGTCCTGGGGCAGTCTTTTTTCAAAATGTACAAAGCTTTTTTACAAATTGCTTTGATTACTACAGTTTGCAAAAAAGATTAACTTAAAGGGTTCTCAATTAATTTCAAACATAAAGTGTAGCATACTTTTTACAAGAAGTATAACTCAACCTATAAAAGAGTTGCATAAAAGCAGTGATTCTCAAACTCTGGGGACCAGTGAGGCACAGAGCCACTGCAGGTGGGTCAAGGCTGATCAGGAAAAAAAAATGGAGTCAAACTCAAATGAATGATTATGATTTTCTTTAGGGAAAATAAACAAAGAAGACTGATGCTATCTTGCTGACAAGTTTTTTACTAAATTCAACTTTTGATAAACCTTGGAACCTTTCCCAAAGGTCTTGGAACTGGCATTTGAGAGTTTGAGAACCAATGCATTATGGTAATTGTAGGAGCCAGCATTTACCAGGGACCCAAAGTAGACTTTCTCAGTTACATTTTACCACAATTTACTGCCAGTTTCAAAGCATTGTTATTTTCAAAATATGGACAACCAGATTTTGAAGTCTCAAACTAGTCAGTATTTCTCATCATCTCATGATTTTAGTTTCTAAATAGTGCTGCTATCTCCAGGCTGACCTGCACATTTCCTGCAGCCTCTGCAGGCAGCCAACAGCCATTGGGTATCTGGGCCGTGACTCCAGGAAGCGCTCGGTGTGTCTCATCAAATTCTGACTGGGCGGGAACAAGCCTGAACACAGCCACAGTAGCTGCCAACCACGCTCCATACTTAAACTGAAAGTGATGGAAAGTAAGAGAAAGAGATATGATGGAAACTGATTTTGTGTGATTTTTGTTTTGTTTGTTTTTTTAACACAATGAAGCACACTGGAGAACCTGTTGCTGTTGGTGGTCATCTGTCTCATAATCTGGCAGTAGATTTCATCCCGCAGTTCTTCATGCTTTGTGGCTGGACCAAAGATCTGGTCAGTCAGCTCTATAGGACTGCGAACATGTTTGATGGGGTAGTCGCCCATGTACTTCAGGATTGGTAGAAACTAACGTTAAGGACTCACTCAAACTGTATTAAAATTAGATGTGGCTCTTTTCTCTTACATTACATTTCTCTTAGATTAGATTACAGACAAACTGATGAACAATCCTGTGCCATATTTTCAAATATTTGCCTATGTGAGCCAACAGTATAGATATTAGTTAATTTCGTAAACATGAAACTGTGGTTTAGTAATTATAAAATATCTTAGCAATCCTTAAATGCAGGTAACAGTTGTGAAGCAAACCCAAAACTCATATATTTATAATATTTTTTTAAAAAGGATATCAGTGAAGGCACTGCAGGCCAAGATGCTGAGCTCAGAGTTGTTGACCAGGGTCTTCAGGAGGGGCTGTTTGATAGGCTCTCTGGAAATGACCCACAGTTTCTCCCTGTTGGCTCCTTTGGCACCATACCGACTACCAGTTCTGCGAGGGACAAAAAATTTGCATGACATCTCAGCTTAAACATTACCAACATCGGTGCCATTTTATTTGCCAAATGAAGTGTCAAATAAGAAGGGTAAAATTTTGAGA
>VUQS01030559.1:0-12922 GCA_015108495.1 Heterochromis multidens | reverse complement strand
GTGAGAGCACATGTGTATTTTATGCACATGCTTTTTCTTGTCTGTGCCGTATTTTTTGCATCTAAATGTCTGGTAAAAATGGTCCAGGGGTGACTGGGGGAGCAGGAATGAGGAAAAGCAGGAGCTGGACTCTCTGTGATAGAGATTTCAAAGTGATGTGTGAGCTGTTGGGCAGTTTTATTTTATTTTATTTTTATTTATTTTTTTATCCTGCAGGAGAGAGCAGCAGGCGTAGGCTGTTTCTCCCATGTGTGGTCTCTCTTGAGCAGAGCAATGTTATTTTCTACCATGCAGAGAAGGTGGTAACATGCCAGAGAGAATGAGAGAGAAATAAAGATAGAATAAAGACAGAGACAGCTTTGACTGCTCCGATTGACACATTTCTGTCAACGCTAGTAGGTTTGCATCATTTTAAGTTAGAAGCAAGCTGACTTTGAAATTTATCTTGCTTAAATTCTATACCACCACAAGCACCTTGCAAGTGTGTGGGTATTGGTGTGCAAACTGAAAGCAAGTGATTTTACAAAGCCTTCCCCAGAAAGTGCATGCCATCCAAGCTGCACTCTTAGGTCTATTCATTTTTAAAGTTCCCTTGAGTATTAGAAACAGTGGAAGTGCTCCATCTGACTCTGTGAGCTGAGGAAGCTTAGTGGTTTTGCTTTTGTTGCTGTAGGGCCCTACCTGGATTTGGCCCTCTACCCTCTAAAAGCCTCAGAGACAGAACAGGGATGCTCGACTGCCTGGCCCATTTTTTTTTTTTTTTTATATTATATACAAGTTATCTGTGAGCAACTCACCCAGATCCTTTCTGACCCATATTTTGGCTGTGAAAATAGTTACTGACCTTCTCTTTGTTTCGCCCTCCTTACGAGAGCCAGTCTGTTCCTGTGATTAGTTCACTGCCTCCCAGCACTTCTCTGTCAGACCAGGCTCATCTCCAGCCTCCTCCATAAACACATTTAGATACACACAACACACACTGGATATACACATGATACAAATGCAGCACAGACACCATGCTATGCTTTCCAAAGGCTTTCCGTTGGCTCCTCACCTGTCGCCCCAGGTCTCTATCTCTCTCATATTCAACATGTGTGTCAGGACAGGGCCTGCGAGACCATGGCCTCACCAGTTTGTTTATTTGCTGCATTGACGGGTGGAGACCGGGGATGTGGGTGCAAGAAATTAGCACAAGTCAAATCAGATTAATTAATCCCCAACTCAAACTATTAGCCGAGGAGTCGTGTTGAATTAAAAATCAAATTAGCCCTGGCGCCTGCCGGTAAAGCTGTGGTGTGTGCCTGCCAAGCTACAATGACACACACCCACAGAAGGCAGCTGCTCATAGGCTTTGCTAATGGATGGATGTATGGATGGAGAGTTGGAAGAAGAAAATGGTGCTCAAGGACTACAGGGGTGGGGGAAGGGGAGTTTAGTGACTTTGCCACCCAATGTGGTAAGCTTCTCCTGGGGCACAAAGCTGGCTGTCCTCCACTGGTTGCTGCTACACAGGCCTCACACCACTAGCACTCAGCCTTTCGGTTGCTGAATTAGGGTTTGAAGCACCACTTCACCTACATGGTTTACATAACACACACATCTCGAGCCTGGGACTGAACCCATTTTAAGCAGTTTGACTCTATTAAAAACATAAAGGAAAGGGAAAGGGGAATTCCATTTTCATATAGTTTTGATTTTATTATCATAGTTTTGGCCATCCTTCCCATCAGTAATTATAACCTTGTGTTTACCATATTAAAGTTTCAAAAATGTATAAAAATGTAAAAATAAGCCCAACATAATAAGAAACATAAAAAGTTTGATGATCAAACAAGCTTTGAAAAGAAACAGGTTAGTTAAACATAAAAGAAAATGAATCCATCACAGATGGTCTTTGCTTTATGCTTTATGCTTTATTTAAAGCTTGGCCGACTTTTTTCTACGATGTACGATGAGTACGATGTAACTCACATTTCACATTTTAGTCTGTGTTTCCTCCAAAGCAAGAACATGTGACAATTCAAACAACCATCCAGAATGAAGATATCACATTGAACTAGTGCTGGAGAAGATAACCAAACTATTTTATCAACATGCTGTCCATCAAAAGACTCACTTTACATCAAACTGAAACACTGTACTCAGTTGTTGTGTAAAGTCTAAATCTCCTCAATCATACAAGGTGGGGCTCCAAAACACACAACAATTGTTTGATCCAGAACAACATTCATTTCAATTATGGGACATTAGTTCAGGAGGGTATGTTATGCTCCACTAGTGTTCTTGTACTCCATTTATCATTCATGCTTGCATGGCTTGTAGCTCTTGATCACTGAAAGGAAGGAATACACAAGCAATGAATTAAATGTTTATTTTCTCCTTATCTTTACTTTTCAGTTACCAGTTTCGACTTAAACAACATATGGAGGGCATATTAGAGAAGCAATTGTTAAATGTGCTGGGTATTTGTATTAAATAATGTGAACATATGAGCATATGCTTTTTTGCTAAGTACTCTCTCTCTTTTAGCTGGTTAGAGCCATACTGGCAGCTCCTACAACAAGCCATAGATTTGTATTTTTTTTTTGGGTGGGTGTGTGTGTGCAGCCATGCCATCAGGAGTTTATGGATGATGAATGATGGATGCTGTGAGATACAATGGAAGACTAAGTGAAAGAGCAACTGTTCTATGAGCTCATGCACATGGGCAAAAATTGGTCAGGTGCTTAGAAGAAGACCATGAATCATTTTCTTACAGCTGTGCAGATATGGAAACGTATTAATGTATACATGTGCACAATAAGGCTCTCATTGGACTTCTTCACCAGTGGACATTTACTGCTTAGCAGACCTCCAGGTGTTCTTTAATACCAGTTAAACTCTTTCATTCATGTGGCAAGCCTCTTTCCCTCACATTTTCCCACAGAGTTTCTTACTCTATTTCCCCCTGGCCACTGGCATCTTTCACCACCCATATTAACACACAGCTTCCTCCTGGCAACGTTGTGCCGGACCCCTGCCATCACCTCAAAGTTGCCAACCTGTCTCCATGGTAGCATGATTGGCAAATGCAAAGATGGATGCCATTTTCAGCCAATGGCAGACCAGATTTGGGTTGTCATGTACCATGAGACCCTGCAGTGGTCCGACTGACCAGCTGAGGATGGTACTGGGAAGAAGGGGTGAATACACCACATCAGAAACACACAAAAACACACATCCCATGGGATCATTCAGCAGCACAAAGCGTATGGGGTCCCTACTCAGGCTGTCACTACTGTTGTGATGTATCATTTATGTCGCCATTGTGTGGCCTTCTCTTGAAACATGTTGACAGAACCATTATATTCCAGCTTTTGACAGATTCCCATACATTCACAGGCTTTTAATAACACATGTTAATGCTCCAATAATTTTGTGACAGGTTAGAATTACCGCATGAAATATGAACCTTTAATTGGCTTCCTCGCCAAGTTATTTAGTGTGCTGTACATTAACTTTCTAAGTCTGAGCCAGTGGTAGAAAGATGGCTGCAAGACTATTATCTGTCCAAGAGTGCAAATATGCATATAGCCACCTTGGAAGACAAAAGATATTCATCATAAACATTCATCTCTGCTTTTTAAGTGAAACCCACTTTTCTCTGTTAAATTAAGTGCGTAGTGACAAATATAAGTTCCCTAGACAAAAATGGAATAATCTAATGACTTTACAGCACATTACACTGCCATGTGGGGTTTTAATGCTTCAAGCAAGTTGCTATGCATACACATGCATTTTAATTGTACTTGTTTTTTGTTTGTTCAGGCATACAGAGCCACATGCAGGTCTATGATTCTGCATGTATAGTGCGTGTGCTGTAGTATTTTAGGCACCACATGATTTTACTGAAATAAAGTGCAAGTTTACTTAATTTACTGTTGATAATAAGGAAGCAACTTACACACATTGTTCAAGTGCCTTTGTGTCAATCATAACAGGGAAAGCATGTTTAACTGTCTTGAAATTATCTTAAAAAGCACTTAGTTGGACACCATTAGACATCTGGCAGGCAGCAAATGGCTTCTGACCAGATGTCAAATGGTGTATATGGATTTTGGTAAATGTGCATATCAATTTGAATGGTGCCTTTTGAATCCTCACAACTCTACCACATAGCCTAACTACCATCTCTAATGCCAGTTCGACTGGCTCCTGCTGGTCCTACAGTGTTAAGTTACTGCCAGGCTGAGCCACCGATTGCCCATCTGCTCCATCGGGGAGAATTCTCACTCCATCTATTTGACTTGTTTCGAGCTTGGCTGTGGAAAGCTCATTAGCTTTGCAAAGTGAGAAATAGAGAGATTTTAAAGAGGACATACACAGATGTGAACTGAAGTGTTTACATATTAAAAAAAAAAACAATAAAATGGAAAAATGTGGGGAAGTCTTTGTTACCGGAGACATGGGCAGACTGAATATGAATAAATAAGAGGCGGTCAGCTTCCCACTTCTTTTTTATGGGTCACTTTAAAAATTCACTACAATTACCAGCAGAGATTGATGTCTGAGTGACATTCCTACAACCAACATGTGACCCTTAAAATCCAGACACACCCATTTCCTGTGTTTTTGTGTATCTGGTTGAGTTTGTGTGTGGGCATGCTCAAGAGTGCATGTATAAGCATCATACCCATGTATATGTGTGTGTGTGTGTGTGTTCATATTTATGAAACAAGGTTTGGCCCGTCATACCGTGGGAGTTAGCAGGTCATCTTCCCTTGCCATTAATCACTTCCGACAGCTCATAAGTATCCAATCTACATGTGAAAGAACTGCATGTGTTTGAATGTGTGAATGTGCATGTATTTGCATGTGTGTATTTGATTGACAATGTGTGGTTGTAGTATTCCTTCAAGATTCCCCTGTGGCTGCTTATTGAATTAGAGATGGACTCTGCTGATGCTAACATGCAGCATTAATGCATCACTGGTGGCATTTGTAATGCAGTTATAGATTTTCAGCTCATTAAGTGAGTTCTGCATGTAGCTGATGGCGTGATAACAGGACCCAGTGCGGTTAATAAAATATCACAGTTAATGAAGCATAAAATGTTTTCCACTAAAAAGTAGTAGTTTTGAATAATTCTTTTTATTTTTGTTTAGAATGTTCAACCGAAACATTAAGGCAAATTTTTCCTACAAATCACAAAATAACAGATGCTTTTTAATTAACACAACTGCATCAAGGTTTGTAATGGGATCTGGAGAATTTGGGGGAATCACCAGTGATAAAAGAGATGCTAATATAACAAAGAACTAAGAGGTCAACTGAGTGAAGAGTGAATTAAGGTCACAGGAAGGACTTTTTCTTTAATATATTTTCATTTCACAGTTACGAAAGAGGCTGTTGTGCTATTTTTCTGCTCCTTCCCTGGACAGAATCACGAATGTCAAAGCTTTTCTTTTTTTTCCGTCCAGGTTCACTAAAGCTTGTTGCTTTACTGGAACATTTGAGATTTTCACATCGAATAATAGTGATTTTTCTTTCCCTCTCCACACCCAGACATGAAAGGAATAAGAGATCGTTATTTGCATTTTTATGCCTGAGTGTATTTTTCAAGTGGGAATAGAAATTCTGTGAGCGGTGTCAAGTCCCAGTGCTGCTGTGTCCTGGAGTGCATCAGACTGCCTTTTCATCTTCACCATAGCCTAAGTTCTCTGCTTTTCTTTAGCCATACCTTTAGCTCTTCGAGAGCAACCTCTCTCTTTGATACTAATTTCTTCATTTTTGTCATTTTCTCATTATGTTATGGCTATACTTTTTTTAAAGTACTGAATTCTGTGTATGTTTTCTTCCAATACTTCAGAGTTGTATTACAAGAGTTTGTGAAGTGTAAGTTTATAAAAACACCTTTCTAATGTTGGTGAGTGACAACACTGCAAGTGCAGATCATTTTTCATTTAGTGAAAATGGTGGCTAGTGTTGCTTTTTTCTTCTCCTACTATGTTCTCTGCTTTTCAGTCCCATCACCTCACTGCTCTTTTTATCTTTGTGACTGTGTAGTAGTGTTTCCTTTGCCACAAGAGCTAAGATTGTATTGCACATCTGCAGGGATTCTGAAATTGTGGGTGGTTAGAAATATTTAGAGATTTTTCTCTTAATCTGTAACAAAGTTGGATAGTTAGAGCCAAACCTGTTGCTTTGGTTGCCTTGGCTATGCCAGTAAATATGTGGCATGTATCAGCAGGGAAATTGCTCTGGAAGTGGCACCCTTTTGTGTTAGAAGGGGTTAAAAAGAGAGAAAGCTGTATAGGTATGTCACTGAGAGCTACGTAAGGCCAGCACAGAAACAATTTCATCTGCTCTGTATGTCACCAGTAAAGGTAGGGTGCAGACTCTGTCTTGCTCTGGCAAAGATCACATTAATCATAGACAGACGTGTGTTTACTTGTGTGCGTGATTATGTGTTAGGAAATGCTTAGGAGTAAATTGCGGCCATTACGCAGAGAAATTGCAGGTGATTGGAAAACAATACTAGTAGTGGATGATTAAATCCCATTCTGTTATTACATATCAGCAGCTCCTGAGCATGGTTAAACGCTGCACTGCTGAACACCTCATAAATCTGACACATTAGGACCACACACTGCATGCAGTTGCACATAACGGCACAATATGTTGTCACGTGAAAACACTGTAAATTATGTTGCTTTGATGATTATTCAGTTTAAAGTTAAAGAATATAATGTTACCATTCTTGTTTTGGAAAAAGACCTTGGGCTATCCCATTGGGTGCACAAATCAGTGCATTGGTGCTCAGTGTAAAAACAAGTGGTTGTTTTTCCTTAGCTTTTTAACCGACAGCAGTGATAAGTAGGTTTGTTTGTACCATAGCACACACATACACTTCAGTATAAATTTTATGCAGCGATATAAATGAAGCTATGCACAAATACACACACACAGCTGGCCTAATCAAACAGAAACATTTATGGTGCTGTCAACAATGTGTATATTTATGGATACAATCTGTGAGGTCAGATTTATTACTGTCAGAAATGGGTGGAATTAATTCTTTTTTTAAATAATTAACTTTCAACCACACATACATACACATTTTTTGCATATTGATTTGCGCATTGATTCTGGGGATATTAAAGCTTCAGTGTTATTAATCATTGCTGATTATACTTTCAGTGAAGTGAGTTATAATAGTGGAGAGGAGATTGTGTTTTCCAGGTTATACACAGCAGAGGCCAGCCACGAAAGCACTGCAGCTTGGAGCACATCTTTATAAACAGATGGGAGAGTACATACATTTTTTAAACTGGCTGAATGTGTGTGGACTCATTGCTAAAGTGACCTACTGTTGTAAAATTATGACAAATACTTAACTGTCTGGGTAATGCATACTCGTGTTTGCATTTGTGAATTCCAGCAATTTGGGCACCTCTTGGATGACACTACAAAGTCAGGTACAGTAAATAATTAAACTGTTCCAAATGCCTGTGCAATGATTGATGATCTGGTGGTGTCCTGCCCTTGCCCTTTGTGATATAAAGCAAAGATTGTGTGACATGATGTCATTTCATCGGTGCAATCATAGCTGGACACAGATGCTCATTAATAAGAGCACTGTCACGGATTGTCAGTTCACAGGGAGAGAGGAAAAAAGATGGTTGAGAACAAAAATGATAAAGGGAAGAAGTAGAGAGAGTAAATGTGAAGCAATGGAAGAAGAAAAAAAATAACTGGTGGATGTTTGTGGATTAAAAACAACATGAAAATGACATGAAATCAAAAAAGTGGAGGAACAAATGAAAGCAAACAGAAAAAGTGAGGGTACAGACACTGGTAAATATTAGTACACTTCTTTTTTTTGTTATGTTTTGCAGCTCAAAAATGAGGACCAAAACCAACCAAAAGATATATTTAATATTACCTATCGGTAAGCAGAAAAGTGCTGCACACATAGGCAGGATTTTTCCAGAACAGTAAAGTTAAGACAAAAAAAGAATAGTCAGTTAAATGGGTGGATGAAGACTATACTTTATACACAAAGGGCTGGTTAGGAAATGGGACACAGGTGGAAACAATTAAGGCAGGGTTGGTAATCAGAGGTCTCTACTATGAAGCAGGACTTATCCGGGTAACTTCAGGGTTAACGCTGGATTTTTGTACTATGGAGGTAGTTCACTTTTTACTGGGGTATCGCCATGGTAACTGCTCCGGAGCAGGTTAGGTTCCAGATTAGAGATTCCTTGACTTTTTCCTGTTGGCTGCAAACACTTTTAAAAGAATTGTATTCTTCTATAACTATTGTGATCACAAAGAAGACACCTATTTGTACTTGCTGACCTAATATCAAATTTGCACATAGACTAAGACTATGTTTGCATTCAGTTTTTATATTTATTCTTTACTTTCTGACTATTAAAGATCACAGAGGTTGCAACTAAAAGAATAAAAAGGAAAACTGTCTTTTAAACATTAATTTAATTAAATGCTTGATTATGATCAATGCGATTCACCCATGTCTTAGTTGTGATATTGAAAAGTATGTAGCTTACACAGTTGGCATTTTTTCCGGCTTTCTTTCCTGGCTTTAAATAGGCTCAAATTTGTTAAACAGTCCACTGATAGTCCCTTATATTACACAGTTCCTTGTGGCTCTATCTTCGGTGTATTTTGTGCTATACTGATTTGCCTTCAAGAAGACCAAATTGCCAACATATTGCTCTTTTAGTGTGCTTTGTTTGAGCAAATATTAATTGCAACATTTTCATTTCATAGCAGTGCTTTGGTTTGACTTTTCTGCATGTAATCTCTCACAGAGTGTCATCCCTTATTGTGATGTGATTTCTATTTAGTTTAATTTCATTTCATTACAGTACAAAATCACCCTGGACAGACTTTCCTCAGATAACTTTGGTTCATCACAGTGAATGACATTGTTTTTATGCATTTTATTGTAGTAAAAGTAACTCTGAGTGTACAGTGATGTAGTTGAGTGTGGATTAATTGAGGATTAGCTAATGAGAGTTAGCTACCAAAAAGCATTGTAATGCAGAAGGACATGAATTAAATGTAATCCTTGAAACCACATCTGTCCCCTTGTAATCTTTTGTCTTTGAGTGTGGTTGTCTGACAGATTAGCTAATGGATGCAATGTAAATTTTTATCAAGATTAAAGCAGACATAACATTTATGGCTTTGCAAGTTACTTTTTAGTTTTTGTGAGTGGATAAAATCATTTTTATGACTGTGGAAAAAAAAATGGAAATCAGCTGCTAACCTATAAAACAGGAAATAATTCAACCATGGAAAACTGCAGCAATGTTTGCAGTCTTTAAATTGCAAGCTAAAAGGAAACAATCCCCCCCCCAAAAAAAAACCAGCATTCACTGCTAGTCTCATCTGTCCTTTTATGTCTTGCTTGACTTTTCTTCTCTCCCCCAGGTGTGATGCCAGATCGTCAGTTTGGTGGAACCCAGTTTGTTTGCAGTGTGGTGGCTTCCCATGTCAGCCACCAGCCCTCCACAAGCTTCAGCTTTGTCTGGATCGCCCCACCACCTGGCACTGGCTGTGTCAATTTCCTGTAAGTCATATGTATCTGATAGCTAATTTAAAAAGCTAAGAGAGATTGAGACAAAAATGGCAGATGAGTGATCTTTTGATGTGCATCACTCAGACAGTATCCAACCATCCTGCTGTTGAATTTTACAATTAAAGACTTTTATATTTTATCAAATAACTGTTGTAATATCCCATAATCACATAGACATTATGTACAGAGGGAATGTCTCTTAAGCAATGTAATAGCCAAGTCTTTATTTTATCATTATTTATGATTAAGCTCAAGAGATTTTAGATACCAAAGATGCTCTGAGAAAAGAAAAAGAAACAAGCATGGATTACTGCAAATAGGTCTACTACCATTAGAGGAAACTAATTAATATCGAGCAGCACTGTGCCACCAAGGAAGGCTGTGCTTGACTGGGCTTTATGTGTTCACAAGATGTTGTAGGATTTGGCTGGTGAGGATGATACCTCAGTGTCTGAAATGTGATGTTGGATTGTATAAAAGCCTGCAGGAAACGACCCTTGAGCTTCTTTGATCTATGACCTCAGTTAACAGTTTCCTGATGAGTTTATGGTCTCAATTGCTAGTTTTAAATCTTATTTAATACAACATTGTGTTTATTTTGTAAATTATAGTACCTATTACAGTTAAAAAGATGGATAAAGATGACCCCTTGCACGTCACGTCTGATTTTAAAATACCAAACTTCAGATTCTTTGCTTGATTAAAGCATTAGTAGAGATAATCTGTACAGAAGTAATGTAAGAGTGCTGTCAAAAATAATATACATGTGGGGCTGTTTGAGTTGCGTGCACTGCTTCTCTTCATGTGTACATGTACATCTCATTTGCCTTGCCGTATTTTGACAGTATACTGACTTTATATATGTGTTTAACCCAAATATGTAATGTTGTGTTGCCCCATATTGACCCAGAAAGCTTGAGAGAGGCTTATCAGATGACATCATGGGTGTTGCTCTTTCTGTCTGAACCACAGAAAGGATGTTAAAAGGCCATCCTGTCAGAGAAAGCCTGCATGATGACTGGAAAGAGGTTAAACTGAGGACATACTGTGTGTTTATATCCTAATTGTCTTGCTCAACATGACCTGTGCATTGGCAGGTGTGATGTGTGCCCTGCTGAGAATTCACGGAAATACCTCCGTCCTCTAATTTAGTGTGTCCATTTGTCATCGGGAAATATTTGAGTGACTCAAAAGATCCACCCATCCCGGGAGGATGGGTGTATTACAGATACACACACACACACACACACACACACACAAACACATTTTTTTCTTTTAGGATTTTAGATGAAGGTATATGTGGTTTATTGAAGGCTTTATTGAAATTTTTAGCCCATTGCAACAAAGTTGGGAGGAGTACACAGCAGCTCAGGGACACTGGACTGGTGATTCTGATATGTTATGTCTGCCTGTTGTAAACAGTACTCACTCTATTTCCCTGAACATTGCAGGTTGTTTGATTGGTGTAGGTAGGAAGAGCTCTCGCCAAATATGTTTGAGAACAACCTTGAACTTTCCTTTTTCTATTTTTCATTCCGCCTTCAACTGTCTTGTCTTACTCTTAATCATTTTCCTCAACTCTCTGCCTTCAAAACTACAACTAACTTTCTTTCCCTCCAGTTCTCTTGGCTAGTGATTTATAGCCCCTTGCAGATAGTCAGTCAAAATGCAATTAGCAGCTGTTGCTTGAAAAGCGTAGAGTAAAAGAGAGGATTCCCGTAGCTCCAAAGTCACAGCAGCACCACATTAGAAACATCTTTGAGAAATCGACCCACAAATATTTATATTGCATAAAATTTTCATTAGGGTAATTTTCATACTTTTACATGAAGAAGAGCTCAGTGTTTTTTTAATGAAATGAAAGAAAAGGAAAACTCATTATCGTTCTTTGATTTTAATTCACAGATAGCCAAATCAAACTGCAGACTAATCCCTCATTTTTTGCTTTTTTATTACCAGTCATCCTCTTTTAAACCATTTTCATTTGGGGGTATTACAAAATGCCCTCAATGTTTCATAAAAAACACAACTAAATTAAACATTTTGGCAGTACTCACAAAAATCCCTCAATGAATTCCTGGAGGGACACAATTGTCTATCAGACGGAGACTTTTGTGGACAGACTGACATAAAAAGATTCAGCTAGGGAATTTGTTGAAGTGGAGCAGCCATTTAGACAATATCCACTGAGCCAAACAGATTTACTGGCTTTTTTGTCTGCCAACAAACACATTTACTGTTGAGTGTGTGTCGGCTTACAAGGACTGTGTTTTTCCTTTGTATTTGTGTGTGTGTCCATGCGTGTGCTGTGTGTTTGCATTTGAGTGTAAACCACAGAGCAGCAGTGTGCCAGTGCAGATGACAGTGGGGCTGGCAGGGGGCCACGATTGTATGACAATAAGGGCCCCTGCGGCTGACCTTATCAAAGTCAGCCAGTCACACTCCAGCTGGCTTTAGACTGTTCCTCACACACAGACATTTACACAAACACTCTTACTGCACCCCTGTTCCAGTTCGCAGCTCCCATCTCCACCAATATATCCTCATCTCCAGAACTACCTTCTCTGGTTTCTTTCAAGGAATTTAAGATTCAAGGCCTTTCTGGCAAAGGCCAGGGCCACTTTGGATGCCATAATTGATCAAAAAACTGTGGCATTAATGGTCCATTCCCCATGAAACTCTCATTTGTCATGTAAAATTGCATGCAAAAAAACTTCTGCAGTCATTAAAAATCTAGAATCCATCTTCTTTACAAGCTAGGTCAAATTCCAACAGTCCTGTAGGTCGATAAAACTGTGAATAGCCAATCAAAATCCATAACGTTCCACATGGTATAATGTCAGTGGCTCTGCAAAGAATCTATACCATATCAAAGATAAACATGGCAACATAGCAGATTGGTTTTTGACTCAGCATTTTGAAGCCACAACATTAGCATTTTAGCAACCACTGTGTTTTATTTATAGTTGTGCTCATAAGTTTACATACCCTGGCAGAATTTATGATTTTTTTTTTTGGCCATTTTTCAGAGAACATGAATGATTATACAAAAACTTTTCTTTCACTCATGGTTAGTGGTTGGGTGAAACCATTTATTTTCAAACAACTGTGTTTGCCCTTTTTAAATCATAATGACAACAGAAACTATCCAAATGACCCTGATCAAAAGTTTACATACCCTGGAAGTTTTGGCATGATAACATACACACAAGTTGACACACACAGGTTTAAATGACTACTAAAGGTAACCATCCTCACCTGTGATCTGTTTGCTTGTAATTAGTGCGTGTATAAAAAGTCAGTGAGTTTCTGGGCTCCAGACAGACTGCTGCA
>VUQS01030554.1:70754-86170 GCA_015108495.1 Heterochromis multidens | reverse complement strand
TTTCCATTATGATACCATAGTGAAGAAGAAGAAGAAGAAGAAGAAGAAGAAGAAGAAGAAGAACTTTATTGATCCCAAAGGGAAATTCATATGTCTGACATAGCTGATCTGCTATTTGTATAAGAATTGTAAAGCCTGATGGCTGTGGGTGTGAATGATTTTCTGTAGAGAGGAGTCTTCCAGTTGTGGGCTGATCTGCCAGGTGGTGGTAAGGCAGTAGTTCTGTAAGCTTCTTTGACATTGCCGTATTATTTTCTCTAGTAGTCAACAAATTGTGTGAATCCGGTCAGGTGGGAGGAGAGGGAAACATGATTGAAGTCTCCTGATATTATGAAGAGTGCCTCAGGATGTTTAGTCTGTATCCTAGCAACAGTTTCATGGAGAACTTCACATGGAGCTTCAGCTGTTGCCTTGGGTGGACTGTACACAAGTATTGTTATGATATGACTGAACTCTCCTGGCACACAACATGGCCGCACACCAACCGCCAACAACCAGGACAACACATCCTCTCCCCGACAGCGACACGCGCAGGACCACACCACCTCCAGTCCACAAACAAAGCCAGAACCCCACCTTCTTTCCCGCCACCAGCCCCAGCATCTCCGTCCAAGGTACACTTTCTGAGTCTTCACCAGTGACTCCAGCTCATCATCCATGCTGGGCAGAGAGTTGGCATCTCACATGACGACCGCCGGCAGAAAGGGCCCACAACTCCACCACCAAGCCTCCACCTCTGCACCAGCACGACAACCACGAAAACACCTCTTTATCCCAGCTGGAATAGGGTGGGATCCTCCAGAACCGCTCCATTTCAACGAAAAAAAGCTCCTCTCTTGAGCAAACTCCTCTTCCCACAGAAGTATCTATCAGTAATTGACAAAAAAATTGATAAAAATACAACAAAATACAACCAAAAAAAACCCCAAAATAAAGTAAAAAGATCAGAGCTACCAGACTTTGCTGCTACCAGTTGTAGCGCATGTTCTGAAAGTAACACTAAAGCTAATTAAAGGATGAGTTCTACTTTGAAGGTTAAAATGAGCTTTAACAGTAACAGTACAGACAAAAAAACCTTTGTCCACAAGTATCTGTAATTTTTAGGTAGATTATGTAACCCAGTTAAGTATAGAGTGGCCATATCCTGCTCCTTAAACAAAGTACAAAAGAAGCATGATTCACTTCTCCCTCTGACTGTGAACTGACCCCCCCGTGTCTCTTTTGCCTCCCCCAACTGACACCAGATGCTTGAGCACAGAAACTGGCCAGAGCCCAACACTGAGATAAGGACAACACACACATGTGTGCACACTGAACCACCCACACATTAACTCATGCACTAACACATAAGCTGCCTGCACAATCTCTTGAGGCGCTCTGTCTCATCACTCAAACAGCCTGTGACACAGTCCAAAACCAACAAAAAGAGTGGGGACACACACACACACACACACACACACACACACACACACACACACACACACACACACACACGCATACATGCACGCACGCGCAGGCACGCACACACAGGATACAAGACTAAGGGGGGATGTTGTGTACGATAATAGTGAACAATGGGGTGCTGATGAATTCTCTTGACTGCAAATACGGAAAACAATGTCAGTTAGTGGGTCAAGGCTGAAAAGTTTTAATGCAGTAAGCACCCACTAGCACATTTATTTATTACATGCATGTTTTATCTAACTGACTGCCATCACAGTCAGAAATTAACATGTCACTGAAGAGCAAAGGTTATAAATTAAATAGTCCACAATCATTTGCTATTCTCTTTTGCCTCAAAAAGAATAGCATTCTAAAAGCCTTAACTGTTCAGTGTAAAAGAATGTATGATGCTACAGAAAGGTCTTTTACAAACAGGAGATTAATCGTTCTGTTTATCTCAAAAAAATACTGCAAGGTTAAAGTCTGTCTGATTAAATGCCTCATTTGGATTAACTCTACTACAGCTTGATTTTATCATCATGTGGTGTGTCCAATGAATTAAACTAATGGAAGATTTTCTTTGCAAAGTGCTTGTGTGAATGCTATTGTATGGTGGAACACTAAAATAATAAATCTACACCTTTTCCATTTACACTGACATACTAAATGGGTGGTGTGATCATGACTATATCAACAGGTATTTATAAAAGCATACACAAATAATACGAACACAAAAACACACACAGGCATGCACACATAGTGCACACTCAGAGAGATCCCCACAGACTAACAAAGTCCTCATACACACACACACACACACACACACACACACATTCCATAACAGTTCCCTCACAGGAGTGTACAGAAACCAAACCCTGGTCTTTAACAGAAAACAAATGTCGCTGTAAAGCTGTAAAGGAAAATTCCCTGCCCAGTTCTCCACCTCGCTCCTCCTATCCAGGCCCGCCCCACATCAGCAGCACTATATCAAGAGCCTGCCTCCCTCCATCAAACCCCAGAGTCCTGCCGCAGTCTACAGCTGTGTAACGGTCCTTTCTTTTTAGTGTCTTCTCTTGACCAGCAGACAATCATCATGTCTATTGTCAGAACAACCCGCACCTACACATCAAGTGCTGCTCCCCAGAAGGCTCACAGTGTGTCGGGATTCAACCTCAGGTCAGCGCCCCGCATCTCTGCTTCCAGTGCACGTTTTGTGTCCTCTGCAGGTGGCATGGGGATGGGGATGGGGATGGGGGTGGGGATGGGAATAGGTGGCGGTGGCGGTGGATTTGACCTGTCCAGCGCCCTGGACCAGGGTACAGTGCGCCTGAACGAGAAGGCCACCATGCAGAATCTGAATGACCGTCTAGCCTCCTACCTGGACAAGGTCCGCTCTCTGGAGGCAGCCAATGCCAAGCTGGAGAAGCAGATCAGAGAGTACTATGAGAAGAAGGGACCAGCAGCTGAGAGGGACTACAGCAAATACTGGGACATCATCAATGGCCTGAGGGACAAGGTATGTGTGTGCCAGCCTCTTCTGCTTACCAGACAAATCAAATATTTGTTGTGCTGTAAATGTTTAACAAGGGAGGGTTTTAAAAGAATAGAGACATGATAAGCATAATGAGAGACTGCATAATCTGTTGTGCTACTGAATACTTAGTGTTTTAGTGGACAATTAACAAATATGTATTACTTGCAAAATCTCAAATTAAACAAGAAAAGGTTGTCACATGTTGAGTGACAGTGTGTGTGATCATTTAGCATAGTTGCAATACTTTAGAGGGTGACGCAGCAAAGAGGCACTCCATGTTATTAGATAATATAAGTATACAAGTCTGGCAACAGATCAAAATCAAAAGCAGCCTAAACTACTAAATGCACAATGAAGTATGTAACTGAAACTAACTCCCAGTGTTGTTCTTCTCTTAAGATCCATGCTGCCACCATGGAAAATGCCAACATCCTACTCCAGATTGACAACTCCAAACTGGCTGCTGATGACTTCAAAACCAAGTAAGCAAGAACTGTCATACTTTTGTGGAGTGACGTAAGACCAAACACTATAGCTTAAGAGTGGCCGTTGTTTTATATCAATGTTCTCTACTCTACAAAATCATTAGATTCGAGCATGAGCTGATGATGCGCCAGTCAGTTGAGGCTGACATTGCCAACCTCCGCCGCCTGCTCGACCAGACCACCCTGACAAAGGCTGACCTGGAGATGCAGATCGAAGGCCTGCAAGATGAGCTGGCCTACCTCAAGAAGAATCACGCAGAGGTGATTTATGCACATCCTCAATTTACAAGCCATCAGTTATATATGCAGTGATTAGTATAAAAACAGGGCCCTGCTTCATCATGCCTATAAAGCTCAATGAAATTCAAACACTCAAACAGATCTTAATGCTTCTTTTTTCCATGTGTTTGTTCAGGAGCTGGCAGCACTGCGTTCTCAGCTTACAGGCAATGTCAATGTGGAGGTAGATGCCGCACCTCAGCAAGACCTGAACAAAGTTCTGGAGGAGATCCGTGCACAGTATGAAGCAATTACTGAAAAACATCGTCGCGATCAGGAGGCCTGGTTTAATGACAAGGTAAAAAGATTTTCACATAAACAAAGTCATCATATCCCACACATTGTAAATGACTGGGTTTAGGCCCGCAGCAGTCTACCCTGTAATTAAACATAATCTGTGAAGCTAAGATGAGTAATTACCAAGACGTCTAACTTTGCCTTCATTTCCTGCTTTAGTCTACAACCCTGACAAAAGAGATAACCATCAGCACAGAGTCAATCCAGACATCCAAGACGGAGATCAGTGACCTACGGCGCACACTGCAGGGCCTGGAGATTGAGCTGCAGTCTCAGCTTAGTATGGTAAGAAAAACATGAAACACAAAACCATCTGTTCACATCTCACTGATGTTGCCTTATATGATCAAAATCCCCACATTGCTGTCTTGTCTAGGAGAAATAGAGAAATGGACAACGATAGAGGGTGTGGAGTAGAGGGGAGGGTAAGAAAGGGAGGTTTTATTGCAAGAATGGAGGGAGGTAGAGAGAGAGAGAGAGAGAGAGAGAGAGAGAGAGATAAGAATAATGAGAGCAGTGGAGGAACGAGGGAGGGCCTCGTGGTCAGGAAAACATTTCACAGACATCTGTTCAAATTCTGGGAGACATAAAAGAGTTTGAAGAAAGCTGAAGGAATGCTGAGCTGGATGGCTCAGAAGCTGTACTCCCATGGATTATCTGTGCCTAGCTGGAGTTAGTCACTGAACACTCGCTGCAACAATCACACACTGCACACAGCAATGGTGGAGACAAAAAGATGTATGCACTCAAAATGCATTTGCCTTTCATTCTTTCATAAAGGGAGAGAAAACAGTATACAAAAACATATAAGCCTTTGTGTCTAACATACCGAATCCAGGATATGGTTGGTGGGTACAGACTACTGCTTTAACTTGTCAGAACTGTCACAAAAGACATATTTCAGTCAAACTATTTGCATGTATGGATAACATCATGTAGGTGTCACTACTTGTGTGCCCTAATTCTGCTACATTTTACTCCCACTCTAATAGAAAGGGGCCCTGGAGAACACATTAGCAGAGACAGAGGCTCGCTACAGTGCCATGCTTGCTGGCTTCCAGAACCAAATCAACATGCTTGAAACAGAGCTAAGCAACGTTCGTGCCAGCATCGAGCAACAGGGCCAGGACTACAAGATGCTGCTGGATATCAAGTCAAGGCTGGAGCAGGAAATTGCAACCTACAGGACCCTGCTGGAATCAGAGGAGTCCAGGTAGACACAGGTGGAAGGACTTTTGAGGCTCTTAACATGAAAATGCACCCATTTTTTGCACTGTACTTCTTTGTTCACTGTTATCTTTTTTTTCCCTTCCTCTTTCTTACTTTAGACCAATCGGTACAGGTAAGTGATGTCTTCTTTAACGAATAGCATTACAACAGATAAGTTACTCTAATAAAAACTATAAGCACAGAATTACAATTTTTTCCTTCTTTTTAACAGGGGGCTCAACCACAGTCAAAACCACCACTGTGCGCACTTCCAGCTAGGAGCTCCAGCTGGCAGGACAAGCTGTTCTTAGACACATGCACACTCATACACACATACTCCCACTAATGAAAGCTATTGAATGACAGGAAACTGTACTGAAAAATCTTGAAAACCCCTGTGTAAAAGTTCACAATCCAAGTTTGCAAATCAGAGGAAGAAATTCCTGATGTACTGTGTGTGTTTGTGTGTGTGATGTCTCTGAAAAATAAATCTGCCAGTGAATATAAGAGTTGTGTTGTTTTGTGACTTTACTGATCTTTTAGAACATACTCAGAGTAAAAATTTTTCCTCTCCATAACATTGCTCTGTTTATGCAGTTGCAATGGCAACCACACTAAATTCTGGGAGGTGGGATATGGGCTTGTGGAAATCAATGTTACGTAATAAGGCTGCTGTCAGGAAAGGGTGAACAATGGTTAACAGCTCCAGTGTGGAAAGCATTAGGATTTAGAGGACAAGCTGGGCAGAAATCTATGGTAAACCTGATGTTCTAAAAATGCAAACAGGACAAGAAAACTCTAAAGGAAGTGCAAGTTATTTGACCAAATAAAGCAAATGACTCCAGGTCTTGCTCAGAGGGAAACACACACCCAAATGGTTGACTAATCTTTGCCGTGGAGAGTTTTCAAAAGTTTTATATGAAGTCTGTGTAACTGCTGTCACCTAGAAACAAGAACACACACACCGGCCAGGACAGAAACACTGAATGGAAATGCAAACAGCCATTAACTGAACAAAGAGAGGTGTTATCAGTACTGAACTCTGCCCTCTTTTATAAAGTCTGAGTGAAGCCAAATGACCAGTGTTGGCTGTCATGATGAAGAACTGTTAAGGGTGGAGCCGCTGCTAGCTTATTGTATGTTTTGTGTGAAAGAGAGAAAGAGAGACAAGATTGCTGTCCGTGTGTGTGTGTGTGTGTGTGTGTGTGTGTGTGTGTGTGTGTGTGTGTGTGTGTGTGTGTGTGTGTTCACACAGCCTCTGAAATTAGAGTGAAATCTGGTGAAGAGTTCACAATTCTCAAGTGATGGTGTAATGCTGGTTGGCAAGAAGAGAAAGATTATGAAGAGGATTAAATTGCAACTTCCACCCCTCTCTGAGGGGATTCACTCACCCATATTTGGACCCATTTTTGTTGCACATCAGTGTCTCTTCCACACTGTTATAATGATAGCGGTTGATAAATGAAATGAAAATTCAAAGCAGAGGTCATAAAAACACAGTGAACGAACTTCAGACTATTTTACTCAGACTAATGTTAACCCAGTGGACCCATGTTTGGAAAACTCTGTAAAGCAACTGACTGACAATCTGTAATGAATGTTTTTTTTTTTCTTTTCTAGTGATTAAAATATGCCATGTTGCTTTCCTTTTTTAATTAAGCAACTTTTATATTTGTATTCCATTATCAAAAAACTGTGTCAGAGGGCTCAGCAGCAGCTTATAATACCTTCTGAAGAGTCTCAGAGTGAGACAATACAAAGTCTCCTAATATGGAATGTTAATAATATGCCATTTAACAATGTTCTAAAAATAATCCAAATTCTAATTAAGTTACAATCCCATATTAAAATATATTACACATATCACCTTACATGCATCAGGATATGTCAGCCTTTGCATCTAATACTGCTTATAATTACAGAATACTGCTGATGTGCTTGACAGCATTTGTGAAAACCTAAATGCATTAAAAAGATGAATCTGGGTCTGAAATTTGAAGCCCATGCTTCAGTGCCTTAAACCTAGATTCTTTCCAATGGCCGGAAAGAGGCGGACTCCTCCGGTTACAAAATATATACTAGCTTGGTATAGTCAGGCTCACCTCAATGCAAGGCTTGGGCTCTGGAACCAGTCTTTTCGAGAGGGGCTAGACTCTGGTTGAGTCTGGAGTTGCCTTTGGTGAGAGGCAAGGACACCAGGACCAGGACACCCTAGATCACAGGTCGATGATTGATTTTATAATCGTATCATCAGATCTGCGGCCGTATTTTTCTGGACACTAGGGTGAAGAGAGGAGCTGAGCTGTCAACTGATCACCACCTGGTGGTGAGTTGGATCAGGTGGTGGGGGAGGATGCTGGACAGACCTGGCGCACCTAAACGAATAGTGAGGGTGCACTGGGAACGCCTAGCAAAGGCCCCATCACTGGGACATTGCGTGGAGATCTGGGTCGGTGCCTCTGGACTAGAAGACTGGGATGGTGGTCCCAATCTTTAAGAAGGGGGACCAGAGGGTGTGCTCCAATTACAGAGGGATCACACTCCTCAGCCTTCCTGGGAAGGTCTTTGCCCAGGTGCTGGGGAGGTGCTTCGGGAGTATGGGGTGTCTGGTGCGTTGCTACGACCTTTGCAACAATGACCTTTGCAAGAGCTCGGTCTGCATTGCCTGCAATAAGTCAGACTTGTTCCCGGTGGGTGTTGGACTCTGCCAGGGCTGCCCTTTGTCACAGATTGTGTTCATAATTTTTATGGACAGAATTTCTAGGAGTAGCCAAGTGGCGAAAGGCTTCCACTTTGGTGGTCTCTGAATCTCATATCTGTTTTTCGCAGGTTCAGTGGTTCTGTTGGCTTCATCAGGCCCCAGATAAGTGGAAGAAAATGGATGGATGGATGGACTTTGAAAACACACCAGATCTCAGTGGGAAAAAAAATTATGCTGGATATCTATACTGATATGGACTAGATAATGTGTTAGGAACAAAAAGATGCCACATCGTTTGATGGAAATGAAAATGATCAACTTACAGAGGGCTGAATTCAAAGACACCGCTAGTGAAAAAATGATGCGGTACTCAGTAGTTTGTATGGCCCCCACATACTTATATGCATGCCTGACAATGTTGGGGCATGCTCCTAAAGAGACGACAGCTGGTGTCCTGGGGGATCTCCTCCTATATCTGGACCACTGAGATCCTGGACAGCCTGAGGTGCAACCTGAAAGCGTTGGCAACATAATGTCCCAGAGATGTTCTATTGAATTGAGGTCAGGTGAGCGTGCGGGTGAGCGTGGAGTTTGCATGTTCTCTCTGAACCTGCATGGGTTCGCTCTGGATACTCTGGCTTCTTCCCATAGTGCAAGGTGGTCAGACTTATATCCACATTTAATGCAGACCATGGAGATAAAAGCCCATTCCAGTCAACTCTCTGAAGACAGTAATGAAGAAGATGTTGGATAACTTGCTAAATTTTTAATCACACTCAATCTTTATAAGTTGCCTTCATATGCTAAATTGTGCAGTGGGCCAAGAAATTGACTGAGATGTATAGGGTCAGTTACTTGGTGTCCCAGGATCAAACTTTATTTATTCTTATTGTGATTTTATGAATGATTTATAAACCACTGACTTTCCCACATGACTGGGAGTGGGAGTGGTTAAACAATTTGGTTTAATTTGTAGCCTCACCTTATAATGAACGCTACAATAATGAGCTGTCATATCGTGTGCAGCATAAACAGGTTAATAACTGTCTGCACGTGGCTACATAAAGGAGTACAATAAAAAGCACTGCCAAGTTGCCAACCGTGATTTCTGTATTTTCTCACTGTTGTGGCTGCTTGCCATTGAAGACTGGCCTGGGGCTTATAGATGGAGATCATGGAAGAGGAATACACTTGGCATATGATAAAAATTCTGTTCAGTCAAACTACTGATGAGCTCATCGTCAAAGTCATCATCGTTTGAATACTTCAGTGCTTTTGGTTCTTGTGTAGAAGACACTTTTCCATAATATACAGTGTTTACATGCCCTGCAACAGTATCACTAGTCTTTAGCTGTATTCACTATTTGTTTTAACAGCTTGTTTAGTATAATATCCTTTAAGTTAGACAGAAAATAGCAGTGCAGCTTTCTGTCTGCTGACTCACAGACTATACGTATGTAAAAGATGGACATTCAAGTTCATTCAAGGGAAAAGTGAAGACAATCTGGAAGAATCTTAAACCTGCACATTTTCTAATCGCCACAAGGGGAGTACTCTTTTGGTTTTCAAAAGAAGTCCTGTTGTATAGACATCTATAGGAAAATTACCTTTTGTGCAGGCCTACCTCATGAGTGACAAGTCATTACAGTATGAGCATGCAATATCCCTAGGCTTCATAGTCACATGTGCCCCATCCAGGGGGCAACCTACCATTCCCCCCCAGCAGCCTTATCATGATTATTGCCTTGTTCATAAAAGAAACCTTCCCACAATACCTTGCACATAATATTTAACATGTTGTGCAACAGTATCCTTTAATTGTAGTCATAATTTGTTTAATAACAGCTATTTATTGGCACAGTTTTCAGGTTCCACAGTCAATGGCAATTCATCATACTGGGCAAAACACTTGTTTGCTTTCTTGCTGACTGGCAAGCTAGCTGTTTCCAGTCTTGCTACTTGGCTGCAAGCAGACATTTAGTTTACATGTAGTACTGAAGTTTTAACACACCCGTTCAAAACAATTTCTTTGCCCAAATGAAAACAAAAGATTTTATTAAGAATGTAGAGTTTATTTAGTAATTCACTAGGCCTTCCATATGTCAATGTGGAATTTAACCAAACCACATTAAGCTTTCCTATCAGTAAAATGTTTGGTTAAGTATTAAGCATGTCTGCAACAGTTAAACTGGAGGCTGATGTACTAATCAGCAGGATTGTTAATGTTTCAGGGTCAAAAAGTCCAATAAGGGGCTGCTGAAAGAGGGAACATTCTTCACTCGGATGGCGGACTCTATTCTTGAGCAATGTAAGGTTTGCCACACAAGCTGAGAGGAATGCCTAACCTGTTTGCTAAAGGTCTCAAACGCTTTACAGCATCAGAGCTTGCTGTGAAAGTTTTCAAACTGGGCTTGAGTTGCAGGAGGGCACAGAAACAGTTGAGCGATAGAGTGGAACAAGGCCAAACAAATTCAAGGGGCTTTCAAGCCCTGCCAAGCATGAGCTACATGTTATTTTTCAAGCTTCTGTATGGCTGTTGGTCCTCCTGTGCAAGGAAGAATATTCACGTTCAGTACATTCTCACCACTGAACACCGCTTTCAAAAGAAAGCATATACCTCTGACTTAACTGAATGGTGGCTGTTTAACAGGTAGAACTGGTTTGATAAGCCAGAGAGTGAAGACCAGGTCGTACCTATTTAGGCAATGCTGTGCCTACAACAATGTGTGCTTCTATGAAAGAGGGAGCTTATCCAAAGAATAGGTTTGATACTGTAGCATTTTTCTCCAATGACTGTAAAACTGATTTTTCAAACCACATCCACATTTAAAAGTTTCCCATAAGCTGGGTGGATGTCTACTGCAGCATATACTAGCATGCAATAGGTGGAGAAAAAAGACCACATGTCTTGTTTACTGAAAGGAATACAATTGAAATACCATTTAACAAACACAAAACTCAAGAGAGTGGCAACCGGATTAAAAAAAAAAACAAAACCTATTGATCAAAAATACTCTGAGGCAGACTGAGGCATATTTTCCCTACAAAACTGCTACTGACTGTAAACACATAGTCTGACTATGATTTTCCAACTCCTGCAAGGCCCACAATTAACTTCAACAAAAGGGCATTCACTGCACCAGCTATATAAAAAAAATGTTTATATTCTGTAACACTGTACAAGCAATGTTAGGAAGGAAGAAACCAGGTTAAATCACCTATAAATGAAATCAAATATGTAAATAGACATTAAAGCATGTGCATATATCCACTGAATAGTAAGCATACAGCTTACTCATATTAAGATGGGTGATTCTGGCAACAGACTCAACAGATAAATTCCCCTTCTCTTATAAAAATTAATGGTATACTGCCACCAGGTGCTTGTTACCTCTACAGCTTAATAAATAAGGAGTTGCTTCACTGAGACTTATTCTCATGAACCCGATTCAAACTCATGGAAAGACTGATGTTACAGTTTGTGACACAGTCATTCATTATAACTGAGCATGGCATAGTCATAATTTGCGTTGTCGCTTACTAAAAGGAACATGGATCAGAATCATATTTCAACAGATGAGCTTTAATCTGTAGGCAAAGTCATTTAACTGTTTTCTACTCGAGGATGTTTTGTGTGTTGGTTCAGATTGTGCTGCTATACAGAGCTCTATTGTTGAAAAGCTTCAAACTCAAGTGAAGGACTGAAATGTTTTGGCAGAGAACAAGTTACTGAAATTATGTGACCACAGTCAAGTAAACCTCTTCCACTCTACTCTAGATGAGAGTGACTCACAGTAGAAAAACTCCTTTGGTTTACAGACCTACTCATAGCCCACAGGGACTCTCAGTCCTGACTACGTTGCAGTGTAGTTTGGGTCTTTTAATGAGAGCATTCTTTAAATCAGTTTTTTCATGAGTTGCTGTGAAATGCTTCTGTCCTGCTAAACTTTTCCACTGTAACAACACTGTCATCTAGAGGATAGCAGGGTATAGCAGGATAGCAGCAATACTGGTTTTTAGAGAGCTGTGTTGTGCTAGTTGTGAGTGAGACATGCTCAATCTCAGGAACTAGAATTACCAACCAGAGGCTGCATGCATCTAGCAACTAGTCAAGTTGCAGTTTGCATATATGTCTATCCAGCTTCAGGCAATTTATGTGATTAAGGAATTTAATTGTTGTCCTGGTACTTCTGTTCCCAAGATTGGGTTTTGGATAATAGCAGGAAAGATGTTTTTGCAGAACAATGTGATGTCAAACTGAAGCTGATCCTTGACTTTTTGGATATAATTACTTTAGATACTTTATCCAATTAGACATCTGTGGGATATTTTTGTCACACAGTGACCACGAGTCCAAGTGACTCATGGTCATAGCAACTCATGAAAAAACTGATTGTGGCAAATTTGGAGAAACTGGAAGTATGTATTTAGGCATGTAAAACCCCAAAATGCTGGACACAGCCATTACTGGCTCAGAATTGTAACCAATTTAAGTGAGGCTATTATTGGTTTGCAAAGGACACACCATCTATTCTTCATTCCTTCTTTATCAAACAATAAAACATGTATATTGCAGTTACAATATTCTTTAAAGGAGGAAGAAATTATGATCTAATAGTCTAAGGGTATAGTCTAGGTAATTAATACCGTACCTGATCACAATTTGACCCCCAAAGTCTAGTTTGTTTGACTAGTGTGACTGCTGTGCACCGTGCGCTGGTCCACTTGGAAGAGGTGGACCTGGGTGTGGTTCAGTTGGGCATAGTTTGTATGTAGTGTGAGCACTAACCCCGCCCAAGTGTGAAACACCAACTCTTCCTGAACAACTGCTTCCATGAAAGTAAATAAATGTATATAATGTGTGTGTCCTAAAATTGGCCAGATTAAGCCACCAAATGCATAAAATCATGAACCTCACTGTGGTGATAAAGCTAAGATAAACTTGTGTACTTGGGCCTGGATTGTCAAGCACCATGCAAGTGCAGACTAGTGGATTTGTGAAGAGGGAGAATCGTGCTTTAGCTCTGTACAAGGCAACAGGGCCTAGTGTGAGTATACTAACAAGAATGCATCCATTGTTCATGTCTAACAAGGTATATATTGTCAAGGTTGTTAAGTTGATTTGATTTGACTTGATTTATACTCCGCTGTAAAGCATCCTTGGGTTTCTTGAAAGGTGCTATACAAATCAAAGTTATTATTATTATTATTATTATTATTATTATTATTATTATTATTATTAAGTTCATTGTGTTTATTTTTAGGGCCACAGCAGAACTAGATCAGATGTTAGACAAATGTAAGAAATAAAAGTGGGTGCATCCCAGCAGCAATTAAATTTCACCAATTTGATATTGACCCCTTAAAAAAAAGGAAAAAAGTTGACATTTGTTTTACAGAACACACGTAAAAGAAAATTATTTATTATCACTTTAATTTTATAGGGGAACCACAAGTACTTTAAAAGAAGGTTATACAGCGCTGTACATTTGGGAGCAGTATTGACTGACCTGATAGTCATATCTTCTCCCTTTAAATACTATTCATTTAAATGTTCTATAATCTTATAATGATACAGTGATACAATAAAAGCTTGTTTAACTGGTCCTGCAGCTTTTCTGATATGTCGATGTTGATGATGGGACTGTTGTTTCCTTGTCATTTTTTTCCAAAAAAGGAAAATAAAAGTTGTGATCAAAAACCATACGACAGGCAGAAACTGCCAGGCTGTAATCCTGTATGACTCCCAATTCACTCACACAATAGAGAGAAAGAGAGACAGAAAAGGGAGAAGGAGAAAAAAAAAAAAAAGAGATACAATTTTCATGTTCTGAAGGCTGGTCCATGATTGAAATGGGCATCAGTTCATAGTGAGGTACAGAGAAGCACAAGATGTTTTGCACATCGTGGAACCTCGACTTTTACTCTGCCCAACCACCGACCCGCATGAAGGCTCACTTCCATAGCTGTGTGCTCAGAGTCTGGCCAGATCCAGTGGCGGCCCACCCGCCCATAGCTGACGGAGGTTGACCGAAGGCCATCTGACCACCCGCACCATTCAGAGTCAGCCCTGACATCTGCTGGTTCACCTGCGATGTTACAGAGGTCAGTGTGAATAACACTAGGGCATTAACATTTAGGAATCTCCTGCATCTGACTTATTACTGCACCTTGTCTGGATTAGCAGTAATCACTAAAGATTAACTGGGATAAAATTATACTATTAACTATCCTCCTGCTAGTATTTCATTATTGAAGCTCCGACTGTGTCCCAATTCCATACTGTGTTCTAACTGTGATAAAACTCTACATAATTCCCTGTTTCATACTAATAATAGATTATTCTTTACAGCTGTGAGCAGCTCCTCCAATTTCTGTGTGCACTGCATTATGGGAAAACACTGTGCACAGACAAAATGCAATTTTTGTTTTTAGCATGTGTAATGACTGCTTTGAGTTTATTTAATGTCTTCAGTTTTTGAGTGTCCACACTTACAACTAAGCTACTTACAGTATGTATTAGGGATTTAGGGCACAGTTACAAATCTGCTGCATGCTTGCGGTGCCATCTAGTGGGTACTGGATGCTCTATCTCTGCAAACTGTACAGTACAGCACTTCACAATGGACTATTGTGCAATGCACCAACTCTGCTGGGTGTGGTTGCATTTGAAACAAATTTCTCCTGTTAGTGTGACATACTTGAACACAACCCAACACAAGCCTTAACATGAAGTCCCTTGTTAGATAACCTCACACAACACTGCAGCACTCAGCACAGCTAAAACCTATTTCCTTACCTGACCCATGTTCCACTGAGCCTGCTGCCCAGGCTGGATGGTGTACATGCCCTGAGCAGGCATCATGCCTGTAGGCATTGCACCACCCTGTGGTCCCATCATCCTGGGGGCCATGCCCATCATACCAGTGGCAGGCGCGTTCCCCATAAAGCCGTTAGGCATCGTCATTCCAACCATCATGCCTGGACTAGGCCCCATCATGGGTGCACCACTCTGAGCCATCATGGTACCCATGACAGTAGTGGGTGGCATGGCTGTGCCCATGCCAGGGAAGGCCTGATAACCAGCTGCAGCCTGGACAGGAAACTGCATCTGAGAGGGGCCCATGAACATGCCAGCTGAGAGGAGACAACAACATAAAAAATAGAGTTAGTTTTTGATGTGTGGGATTGTTTTCAAAACTTGCTTGTGTTTTAAGAAGCCTGTTGGTTAATCAGGAAGACAAGTTAGCAAAGCCTTGTGAGACTGAGCTCCGAAATACAAGTATCTACTTGTTCCTTGTGGCTCATGTGATGTCACCACATTTGCATTATTTTAGTCAACAAGGTGTTACTCAAGGGCAGTGGTTCCCAAAGTGTGGGTTGTGGCCCTCTGGCGTGTTGTTAAGGTACTGCAGGTGGCCAGAGACAGTTTATAAATTTAAAAAAAAAAAAAAAAAAAGGGGGTATA
>VUQS01030554.1:43601-63691 GCA_015108495.1 Heterochromis multidens | reverse complement strand
GTCTGTTTTTTGTGGACTGTCTGCAGGATATAACTCAATTGTCAATTTGTATTTTTTCTGTATATTATTTATGTTTAGATTAAAAAACATTTTCATTAAGAAATTATCACCTCAGCTAAAAGTTTACATTTTACTAGTTGTTTTCCTGCACCAATATGAAAAACATAACCAGAGATAATTTCCCGCTGAACAATAATTATACAGCAACACCACATCTGAAGTTTCCAGGTTTATTAATCATGAATAAGAAATTTTGTGAACACGAACAAAATATACATCCATACAGTGCACTACTGAATATATTTTCCTAATTTTAAGACATAATGGAAAACTGTAAAATGAAACCAAAACTAAGATCAATTTAATTTTACATTACACAGAAAAATATTAATTCTGGTGAAAACAGAAATGCAACCAGAATTACAGGAAACACATACTTTGGATAAAAGTTTCATATATTTGAATTACATTTAAATGCCTAAAAAAAAAAGAACTTGAAAAATAGGTGCCCTCACAACGCATCATAACTTGGATGGACAACCATAAAAAAGTATGTACATATAAATGTTACACATGCATATACAGTAAATCTAGGAACTCACTAGCATAATTTTTCTCTAGTCTTCCTACCAGCTTACATAAACGCGCATAATGACTTTCCTGCAAAAGCAGACTCAGTTTAGACTAGGTGCTTGAGATGCCTAATGCATCGGTCCTTTAGAAAAAGGTTTCCAGGCGGATCTTGAAGTTATTCTCCTGGTGCCTCACTGCAATTCCATAACGGAGCAGCATCTCCACATATGGCGGCCAGAATGTGTCATCTATCGCCACATAGGGGTCGTGTGGTGTGTTCAGAGCCTTGTTCATGAGAATCTGCAGGTGTAAAAAAGCAGACGGAGATCAGGGTCGAGCACATTTGCAGTAAAGGTGCAAGTTTAAACAGTTTTATAAGTTTTGGGTTGTAATTTGCCTTTATTAGTGAAGAGACAGATGATGCTTCCCGAAAAATATTGGATATTTACAAGGTTACTGAATGTACAGTGGCCATCAAGATACACCAACTTATAATCACAGGACAAATTAAAAAGAAAAAAAGAATGAAATCACACAAGCTCCCTTCAGGTCTAAACTTTAGGTTCATGTCATTTTGTTTGGCATAAATCACCTTCTGCTGCCATGTGTGATCATAACTGTGAACTGATTAATCACTATACCCTCTTTTTTATAGCACTTAGGTCAACCTTTTTGTCTTTCACTGCTGTACCAATAAACAAAAGCAACAGAAAACAGTCCACATGTGTCAGACCTACTGCTTTCTTTTGCACTTGTGTGATTAAAATAAGGCCATAAACAGTATTTCTATAGAAAATATAAACGTTAACAATGGAACTTATTATTTCCAGTACTGCCATAGACAACAAATGTAGGAATAATTTACAGCATTAATGACGACTGTGTTCACAGGTAGTGAATCACTACCTTACGGTGGTGGAGGGGTTTGTGTGTCCCAGGAATCTCAGGGGCTATGTTGTCGGGGGGCTTTTGCCCCCTGGTAGGGTATCCCATGGCAAATTGGTCCTGGGTGAGGGACCAGACAAAGAGCGATTCAGATGACCCTTATGAGTTTAAGACCAAGTGAACAGTTCACCCTGCCCGAGATAGGGTTACCAGGGCCCCACCCTGGAGCCACGCCTGGGGAGGGTGCTTGAGGGAGAGTGGCCGGGCCTTAGCCCATGGGTCCTGGTCAGGCGCAGCCCGAAGAGGAGACATGGGACCGCCCTTCTGTAGGCCCACCACCCGCAGGAGGCGCTGTAGGGGGTGGGTCGGGGTGGGTATACTGGTTTCCCATCCGCTTGCTGCCTGTACGTTGGAGTTTTTCCCGGTGGACGAGAGGGTTGGTTCCCTGCGCCTTTGGGTCGAGGAACGGGTCCTGACAGTTATATGCGCTTATGCGCCGAACGACAGTTCAGAGTACCCAACCTTCTTGGAGTCCCTGGGTGGGGTACTCAAGGGTGCTCCGCCTGGAGACTCTGTCGTCCTACTGGGAGACTTCAACGCTCATGTGGGCAACGACAGTGAGGGAGGCTGAGGACACCGAGTCCGAATGGACCATGTTCATCACCTCCATTGCCGAGGCTGCTGCACTGAGCTGCGGCTGAAGGTAGTTGGTGCCTGTCGTGGAGGTAATCCCCGAACCAGATGCCACCTTTGCCATTGCCACCGATTCTGTTCATAATTTTTATGGACAGAATTTCTAGGCGTAGCCAAGTGGCGGAAGGCTTCCACTTTGGTGGTCTCAGAATCTCATCTCTGCTTTTGGCAGATGATGTGGTCCTGTTGGCTTCATCAGTTGGTGGTCTCCAGCTTGCACTGGAGCGGTTCGCAGCTGAGTGTGAAGCGGCAGGAATGAGAATCAGCACCTCCAAGTCTGAGGCCATGGTCCTCAGCCGGATGATGTTGGAGTGCCCACTCTGGGTCAAGGACGAGTTTAAGTATCTCAAGGTCTTGTTCATGAGTGAGGGGAGCGGGAGATTGACAGACGGATTGGGGCTGCAGCTGCAGTGATGCGGACGCTGTACCGGTCCGTCACGGTAAAGAGAGAGCTGAGCGTAAAAGCAAAGCTCTCGATTTACTGGTCGATCTACGTCCCTACCCTCGTCTATGGTCACGAGCTTTGGGTAGTGACCGAAAGAATGAGAATGCGGATATAAGCGGCGAAAATGAGTTTTCTCCCTTAGAGACAGGGTGAGGAGCTCAGCCACCCGGGAGGGGCTCAAAGTAGAGCCGCGTATGTGTTCCAAAAATGTTGGTGCAGTTTTTTTGTCAGTGCCACAGTCTCCAAACCATAGCTCTCACTACAATCTTGTAAACCTTCCCTTTCACTTTTGCTGCCATACTTTTGTCATAAATCATCCCTGACACCAGTGTTAATTTTGACAGCAAATTTTGATTTAGTTTTAGTCATAATTTCATCATCTAAATTCCTTTAGTTTTAGTCTAATTTTAGTCGACTAAATATCAGAAGATTATCGTTGACTAAATCTAAAGTTGATTCAGTGACTAAAATATAAAGTGTAAAAGTTTGTCATGTTATTATCGGTGAGAGTTGCTCCACAGTGTTCACAAAGTGTCTTATTTTCCTTCACATCAAATATGAAATGTGTCCATATGTCTACTCTTCTCTTCTTCCCATGCATTGACATTTTGTCGCATTTTCATGAGAAAGAGGGAGCATGGGCGTTCCCCCCCAACCCTGTTTGTCGGGAGCAGATCAAATTGTGCGCGTCTAACTTTACTGCACATGGACATCACTTCTGATTGGATCACTTCCAAACTCATCCCGCCTCTCTACACAACTTAATTACTTATGATAGGATCACGTCTCTCCAGAACATTTTCATCTCGTTTTTATTCGTTGACGAAAGTGTCAATACATTTCTTCATAGTTTTAGTCCTCACGCATTAGTTTTAATTTAGTTATCGCCTTGTTTTCGTTAGAAAAAAAAGGTCATTGACGAAAACTATGATGAAAATTATTCGTATAGTGTTTAACACTGTCTGAAACTCATCTCCACCCACTCCACCCTCTTTCTCGGCATGAAGCCATGCTGCTGCTCACTGATCATCGCCTCTCTTCTTCACCTAGCTTCAACAACTCTTTCCCATAGCTACATGGTATGGCTTATCAATTTTATCCCTCTGCAGTTGCTACAGCTCTGCATATCACCATTGTTCTTGAAAATCTGTACCAGTACACTTTTTCTCCATTCCTCAGGTATCTTCTTACTCTCCAGGATTGTGTTAAACAATCTTGTCAAAAAGTCCACTGCCCTCTGTCCTAAACATCTTCGTACCACCATAGGTATGTCATCTGGAACAAGTGCCTTTCAAACAACTTAAAGAAGTCCAGTTGCCTTCTTTCAAACCCTTAGACTACCATGTCCTGGATGACTGAGAACCTACACAGACATATTGCCTTTCCACTCTTCATCCTCTTTATAGCTGCCCTCACTTCTTCCTTACGGATCCTCTGCACTTCCTGATTCACTAACTTCTAACTAAGTATTCTGATTCTGATTCTCTCCATCTGTCCTCCTCTCTCTCATTTTCTTCATTCATGAAAGTACTCCTTCCATCTTCTCACCCCACTCTTCACTTGTTATCACATTTTTATTTCTGTCTTTAATCACCTTAACCTGCTGCACATGCGTTCCTAGCCCTCTTCTCATTCCTTAGTGTCTAGCCTCACATAAAACTCAAGCCTTTTCCTTTGCCACCTCTCTCTTTGCTGTACGCCTAGCTTCCCAGTATTGCTGTCTACTTTCTTCATCTCCCTGACTATCCCACTTTTTCTTTGCTAACCTCTGCTATTGAATACTTTCTTGTACTTTCTCATTCCACCACCAAGTCTCCTTGTCCTCTTTCTTCTGTCCAGAGGATACACCAAACACCTTCTTAGCAGTTTCTCTCAGCACTTTAGCTATACTTTCCCAGTCATCTGGCAACACTTCCCCACCCAGAGCCTATCTCAACTCCTTCCTGAACTCTGCGGAACATTCTTCCTTTTTCAACTTCCACTATTTAATTATTGCCTCTGCTTTCACTCGCTTCCTCTTCTTGACATCCAAAGTCATCCTACAGACTATTATCTGATGTTGCCAAGCTACATTCTCCCCTGACACCACCTTGAAGTCTCCTCTCTCTTTGCTGTGTGCACTTTCCCCGAGTCTTATACATTACCCTATGTTCCTCCCTCTTCTTGAAGTTTATGTTCACCACAGCCATCTCCATCCTTTTTGCAAAATCCACTACCATCTGTCCTTCCGCATTTCTCTCAACACCATACCTCATCACCTCTGTTTCCTTTACCTACATTTCCAAAGCTAAATACTGAGGGTTTTTTTTTAAATTTAAATTAAAGAACTTCAAGACTGGAGTTAGTTTAGTAGTATGAGAAAACTCACCTCCAGAATTTCATTGAGTGAAATCAGGTTTTCATGTATCTCATGCGCAACATTCTAAAAATGAAAACAAAAGACTGTAAGGTGCAATGGAATCGTAATAATACACTTTTCACATGTAAAGCCACAAACTGCACCTTCTTCTTGCTTGTACTGGAATCATCCTGAGGGAGGGGAACATGCTTCTCCAGGATGTACCCCAAGCACTCCATCAGCCTTTCCTGGTAGACCTTCATTTTTTGTATTTTTTCCTTGATGTCCTGGAGTACACTGTGGAATGCATGCATCAACATTTTACTGTTTTTCTAACTTTATAAAGTTTAATTTATCTTGCTCTTCGTGCATTTTGCTGTATTTTGTGTAAATAAACATCAAAACCTGATCTCCTTTGGTTAATGTGACTGCCATCCTACTCACGTGTGTTCTGATAACTTCTCCTTTTCAATTTTAAGTCGTTCAACGTGACCACTGGCAGCTGCCAGCACCTGTTTCTTCTCCTCCAGCCACTTTAGTTCACTAAAAAAAAAAACACATGCATCACACTTTCACAACTATACACAAGAGTATAGCGAAAGGAAAGTCTCTGGATGGTCTCTTCCATTCACTCCTGCAAGGCATCTATAAAGCCAGAGGGAGGAGAGTAAGTAATGTAATATGTACAGTGTAATGAAAAGGTTACATACAGTTCCTTAGTCTCTTTCAGTTTGTCTCTCTTGGCTTCATAACAGGAAGCAACCATCTCAAGTTCAGAGCACAACTTGTGCATCTATGGAAAAAGTAAGGAATTGCATAAAGTAAGTGATGCATTTAAATGAGCAGTTTAGCAAAAATAGTTATTCACTGTTTTCACCGTTTACATTTTTTGTACCTCTTGTTTTCCAGCTTCAAGCAAAATTTCAGAATTTTCTGCCAGCACTGCATGAAAAATAAAACAGGTCAAATTTATAACAAGATACAGTAATTATTATTATTATTATTATTATTATTATAATTTAATTTTTTTTACAAGCCTGGAATCACATTGACAAGAACTGATGACTTACATTGTGGCTCCACTGTCAACCACTGCTTCAACTCAGCTTCTGTTGCTATCAGTCTTTTTACTGACTATTAGAGTATTGGAGAAAAAAGCCCATAATGTATATGAAGTACACTCTAATTTATAAATGAACAAAAAATAAATAAGTAAATGATTATTAATGATTATTTAATAAACAAAATGCAGATTTTATAAATGAAAAACAAATTACTAGGTAATATTTTGTAAAAGGTAAAGCAAAATTGAAACTGCAAAAATGCTAAAACTACTGAAAAAAAAGGAATGGTTCTTCCCAGTTTTTCTAAAATTAATGTGCTTGAAAACATTTTCTAAATGCAACAAGTCTTGGAAAGATCTGGTAACAGAGAATGAGGGTACATTTCATGGGAGATATTCGTAACTTCTGTTTGTGGAAGACTTCATTTGGCTAGAGGAGAGATCTTGATTCTGGCCCATGACATCAAATAAAACAAACACAAAACTCATAAGGGTGCATTTGATCAGCAGCTACTTTTGGTTGCTCCATTATTCACAAGGAGTCAGCACAGCAGGTAGCTCTACAAATATTTGATTTGGCAGATTTTTACACTGGATGCCCTTCCTGATGCAACCCCAAAGGGATTTGTGTCTCCTCCTGAGATCAAACGGGATTTTTTGCTTGTTAAGCAAATGCATAAACCACTATACTATGGAGCCAAGGGTGCATTTGACCAGCCCCTGAAATGCTATGTTATTGCCAGCTGGAGTCTCTAACCTCACCATTTAAAGCACACTCAGCCTTCCTTTTAGTGTTGCCACTGCTGATGCTCACAATGCTTATGTTTTTTTAGTGCTTGAATAACAGGTTTGATGAGCTTTTTATGGCTATAAAAACTATTAAACTAAATTGCCCTCTTTGTAGCTTATCTGGCCTCTGTAAACACCTTTCATATATAATATGCTTATGATAAATTGTGTAATGCTAATTTTGAGCATCATTGGAAACCAAAGGTGTCATCTTGGCCTCTTCATCAAATAATTTTGTGCAAAATTCATATCTCATGTAACCATGATATAAAAATAAGTGTAAATAATATATACTGATGATACAAAGATTGATGCTGGGCTGGTAACTGCTTAAATTCACAGTCTGGTTGATAACTAATCCAATGTTTTGTTGTCATTATTATCTTATCTTATCTAGTTTTTATTGTTATTAATTTCTCCCCTTTGTGATTGAAAATTAAAGAAACCTCTTTGAATGAGCACATGCAAATACAAATTTGAATACAAATTAATGAACTTGGATACTTTAATGTAATGATTTCAAAATGAATGCAACACAACAGATAAACATTGGCCACTGCCATTAATTAGTATATTTTATTTGCTGATAGGCTGATGCAAGTCAACAAGGTGACTATCATGGAATTAATCAGCACGTCTCTAAAAAAATACCAGAGGTGTAACAATTCTGAAACCCGGACCTAAACTGCGACACAAGCATCTGCAATATTTTATCGCAATTCCATTTCCACATAGCGTGATACCCATGTGGAGCTGTTAGAGTCTAACTTAAGCATGGTAGTCTGGTGAAAGCTGTAATGTTTGTGGATAATTCAGGTAACAAATGGGAAATACTTCACAGATCAGGTCTTAAGCTCTTAAAGAATATGCATTTTTTTAGATTTTTAAAATCAAAGATTTCCGTGTTTTGTCAGTAACATTAGGGGGATACTGCAGAGAAAGTGCAAAGCTCATTTATTAATATTTGGGAACAATCATCTCACCTGTTCTTGTGGATCCTCACAAAAATCTGGTTCACAAAGTATAATTTCATTCTGAAGCTGTAACACAGAAGCACAGCCTGTCATTTTTACCCTTTTAGTGAAGTTTATTATAGCCTTATATCACAAAGTATGTGTCAAAGGGCTGCACATGAAATACAACAATTATAAAAATTATAAAAGTGAGATAAGTTACCTATTAAGAAATTTGAACAAAATGTTTACAATATTTTAAAAAAGAACAGATTTAACTGCGTGATGAGGTGACAGGTCTCCCTCTTTTTGTGGAACTGCACTGCTATTTTATCCCTTGTCACCTCAAGAATGTCTCACATTTCGATTAGTTCTAGTTTACTAGTCTAGTCATCTCATTTGAGTCTCACAAGAAACGTGGGTCAAGAAGAGGTGCCGATCTCTGGATGCATCCCTACTGAAACCCAGAGATGACTATGAGAAAGAACCAAATCATAGCTAAATTAACAAGTAAGAGTTTTAACAGCTATAAAACAGTTTATAGGACTATGGCATAAGACTATAAAACCCCTTTAGCTTCCATTAATACTCACAAGAAACTGGAAAAACTACATTGAATTAAAATTAAAACCTTAACCTGCATAGCTTGGTTAATCTGAATATATATAGATAGATACATTCTTCTTCTTCTTCTTCTTTCGGCTGCTCCCTTCAGGAGTCGCCACAGCAGATAATCTGCCTCCATCTCACCCTATCCCTAGCATCCTCCTCTGTCACACCCTCTGCATGTCCTCCTTCACTACCTCCATTAACCTCCTCTGCAGTCCTCCTCTTTTCCTTCTGCCTGGCAGCTCCATATTCAAGATCTTTTGTCCAATATATCCACTATCTCTCCTCTGCACATGCTCAAACCATCTCAGCCTGGCCTCTCTAACTTTGTCTCCAAAACGCTCAACCTGAGCTGTCCCTCTGATGTACTCATTTCTAATCCTGTCCATTCTGGCCCCTCCCATTGAAAATCTTAACACCTCCAGCTCCGCCTACTGTCTTTTTGTCGGTGCCACCGTCTCCACATCACAGCAGGTCTCACTACCATCTTGTAAACCTTCCCTTTTCCTTTTGCTGCGTTCCTTCTGTCACAAATAGATGCATATAAATGTAAAAAAACAAACAAACAATCCTCACCATCAATGACAATTCCCACATTGTCCCACACAAGCTACACATTTACTTGCTGCAGTGGCTCCACTTCATTTCATCTCCCCCCCCCCTCCACAACATACACTGCATGACAAGAAGTATTTGGACACCCTGTGCATTACATCCACATGTACCTTTTCCAGCTGCGCAAACTGCTCCTCACACATGTCCAGCAGCTCAGCCTGAGCGGCCTCTGACAGCTGCGCAGCTGCTCGGCCGTCTGCTGTCACCTCAGCCTGAACACGGAACAAACATACCGTTTAAATAAAAACACTGGAGCAGTGAGGGTCGGTGCTGTACGTGTAGGGCTTGTTAGCTACAGGCTAAGGTGAAAGGTTGAATTTACTTTAGCGCACGTTAGCAGGACATTAAAACATTACGTCATGTCATGTGTTATAGCAAGCATGTGTAAATAACGAGGGTTTTTCAGACGCCGTGAAGTCTTACCATGTTTAAGAATTTTTCCCTACTTCACAGACCCTAACAACAGACGCTAGTCCCTTTTTCAAAATACCGCCAACTTTGATGACGTGTAATCCGCGACAGAGACGGTGTTGTGGAGCGCCATTGTTGCGCCAAACTGCGCAAACTTGGTTAAAGCGTTTGGAAATGAGCTTTGCACAGTTTTAAAATCGTGCAGTCCCGCTCCACACCAGAAAACAGTTTTCTCCGAGGAAAGCACTGGTAAGTACTGAATCATCTTTACAGAGCCATGAACAGTGAGGTGTTTTTTTTCTCTTTAATTGAAAACATACACAAAAGATCTAAACCCTACTTACTGACAACCAAAGCAAATATTTACATGGCAAAATAAGTTTAAAAAGAATACTGAATAATTAATAAATGAGAATAAATAAACTGAACAGGTTAATTATTGATTAAATGTGCTCCAAAGGAGGGACACACATTTTAGAGGGAATAAATAGACTTTTTACTATGTTTATACCAACTGCAGTTAAATAGACTAGTTGTTTATTTATTATTAACTCATTCTCATCCAGCAACAACATCATATTGCCACTGGCACGTTGACACGGTTATGTAGGATGAACTCAGATAAATTAGATTAGGCCATCAGGTAAAATGGGCCATATAAAGTTTGATGGTCTCAGCCAGTGGCTGCAAACAGTTTCAAACTGTTGCAACAATAGTTGATATTTAGCATTTGATTATATTGGTCTGAGGTTGCTATGATGGGCAGGGCAATACCCGATTTTGAGAATGGTTCAGAAAACTGCATGGTGAGAGGCCTGACATCTGAAATTTTATTTGTTAATAATAAGGTTGTCAAATCAATAAGGAAAAATCAAATAATTCATAATCCATGTTCTGGTGTCCTCTGTTAGATAAAATGCTGACATGTTGCAAAATAAGCCAAATTTTTATGAAAAAGCATTTTTGTTAACAGCCCAATTTACCTTATATGTTAGATAAAATGGGCAATTGAGTTCAAACGGGCCACCTTCTGAATTGAGTTTTAGCAGATTTTCTGATGGTTCCTCTTATTAAAATTATTTATATTATTAATATATTTATTATTGCATGCTTTACATGCTTTCCCCTTCTAAGTGTGTTTGTATGTGATGCGTGTTTATATGTGCTCGACTGTGTTTGTATGTGCATGTTAGAAGGCTATTTGCATCTGCACAAACATGCATATAAACACTAACTAACATGCACACATGGAAATGGTCATACACACATGAGTTCACAGTCACTAAAAAGGGAGACATGGTGATACAGAAGTGATAAATGCGAAAGATGATGAAGTAAAGTAGCAAGACAGTAGTCATTACAGACAGCATGTTGAAAAGAAAGAAAGAAAGAAAGGATGTCTGCAAGCGAAAGGCCAAGAAATACAATCAATGTGTGTAGTGAGAGGATGAGGATAAGGCTGAGGATGAGGTTATTGCTACATTTTTTATGAAACCAAAGTTTTAATGCAATTCACATGTAATTTTTCATTATTATATTAATTAATTCAATTAGTTTTATCAGAAATGTCTTTATTTCACTTTGCAGTTCGACTCCCTCATTTCTGCTGATCAGCCGGTCCATTTTACCCAAACACTGCTCAAAAAAATGTGGCGCAGTTGATGTTTCAAAAGCTGTAGGACCTAAACAATTATATTTTATCACATCAATTCAACACAAAAATATTAAAAACAACCCTTATTAATCATAAGAACACAATTAATTGTCATACATAGGTTTTTTCTTAGTGTCCCAAGTGATTTAGCAACAAAAGTGGTCCAAATTACTTGAGTTCACCCTGTATAAATAAATATCCAGTATTATACAATTTAAATGTGACAGTTAGCACTTTTCATAGGTACTGTACATGTCTTGACTTTGACTTAAGTGCTACTTGAGCTAAAAGATCAACACTCAAGCCGCTCAATTAGTACAAGTATAATTCATACTTTTTATACTTTGAGTGCTACACTTATGGATTTTCACTTAATGTATGCTTTTGAATGAATGACTTCTACCTGAGGTATTTCTACTTTGGGAAAATTAAAAGATCAACACTCAGTCCATAGTTCTTTAAACACACAAGGCATACATGTAGTATGAATGTCATTCATTATTCCAAGAGCATGTCAGGTAGTGTAGACACTCATTAGATGGATTGTTACAAGGTGAAGAAGTAGTGAGGATGCAGGAAATGAGGATGGTTTTGTACGAAGTGTAAGAAGTGAATAAAAAGATCTGTTATAATTCTGAATATGGTGTCACTGGCTCTCTACTAAGTCTGATAAGAAATATTCACTAAGAGAAAGGGTTAGAGAAAATAGAAAGATTTAATAAGATATAAGAACCAAGTTATTACCAAATTCATACTCATTTAATCTGATAGCTCAGTTACTAAGAAATTATTTTTTTTTTTAAGTTAAAAACAACAACACAATTTTCTTAAAGGGAATGGAGGTTACATAAAAAATCAGCTGAACAACAGCTTCCTCAATATCTGTTTCCTTTTTATTCTTATTTTATTTATTTATTTTTTGGGATACTATTCACCATTACTATTACATTCACCCTCTAATTATATGTTGTTATTGTAAGCCTTGTACAAATTGTTCAACCAGCCTGATTTTGATCATTCAAAGGAAGCAATTTAAAAATATTTATTAGTTTTTAAAATTCAGTTGCAGTTTTAAAGATACTTTGATGTTTTATTTTGCAAAACATAGCTTACACACACACACACTTTCATACACACTCTCATACACACGCAGACACATTACACACACCATGGCTGGTTTGCTGCTCACTGAAGTGCAGGTCACTATCCTGTTGACACCAGCAGGTGTCTCTGTTTGTCTCAGAAGCTGAGCTGGAGCTGGCTGCAGCTTGTAGCTTGTCATTATCTACACTTTTTTTTTTTTTTAAAAAGGATGGCTTAAAATGTCAAGTAACAGTATGAATAGTACGTTTTGTTGTTGCTGCTGCTGTTCTTGTTGTTTTGTTTAGCCAGTGTATTTTGACCTGACATATAATTAAATGATGAGTCTTTTAGAATTGGATGATCTTCCAGATGCCTAACACTTCAGTGAAAAACACTTTATGCACATTTCTTTTTTTTAGTTGGAATTTTTGTGCTGTGCTCTGTGCACCACTTAGAAATCTCCGTCACTTATATGTACTAAACACATTTTCCCGCTGAGCCCACAAATCTAATATTTTCTTTACTTTATCCATCATGTTTTCTTCAAAGACACGTATTCATGTGCTGCAGAGGACTTTCTTTACACCATTGTTTCACATCCCTGCTTAAAAAATACTTACCTTCTAAATAGTATAAGTAGATGCTGGTGGAACTTGGTCTATACTCATTTTAGCCCTCAACTACCATCATCACCAGTTGAAGAAAAGCTGCTTATCATTAAGCAGCTCCACAGTAAACACTTCATGAATCATTTAATTTAATAACTCCTACTAATTTTTTTTCTGGTAGAATGGTCAGCATGATTTATACTTTATCTACCTGCAGACTTCTGATTGCTTTTTAGACATCTCACAGTGCTGAATTATAATTGCAAACCATATTATTTTTAACATTTATGAAACTATCCTTTCTCCTCCAGAGCTCATTCACCTGTGATCTGAAGCAACCTTCTGAAAACCCAGCCTTGTGGCAATCTGTAAAATCTTTAATTTACTAATTTCTTATTCTGATTTGAAGAATGCAAAATGTATAAAATGCAGTACTTGATGCAGCACTTCTCCTCTCTGTCACCCACTTCTCCGACTCTTGTTTATTCATAAGCCACAGCAGTCCAAAGGTTTTCTGTTTGGTTCTCTTTACGTTAATGTATCATTAAATTTTTTGCAAAACTCTGGATTAGCAATTTAGTTCAAATAGGCTGACTGACTCTTTCTGGCTGTTTGATTATAATACAATGGACACACAGCAGAAGCTAAGTCAGACAAAATATAGTTGATGTTTTCTTGCTACAGCCCCAAAATCACACAGCCTTGATTATTTGAATGATCAACTAGAATTTGATTAATATGCAAATTTCTGAACAAACCGTTCCATTTGAGCCTTCAGCGCAGCCTAATTAATCAACAGTTAAAGGAAATTAATACATACATCAATTCTGTCAGGAACATGCTTAGTTCAATCGCCCGTAAAATTGAAGTTTGAAGTATTAACTGGCTCCACAGGAAGGCTATGATTAAAACTCTACATTTTGGCTCTATTTAGATATATAGAGTCATTTAATTCGAGGCAAATATGAAGTCATTTACAGATCTCCTTTTTAATACTTATTCAATAATAATAATAATAATAATAATAATAATAATAATAATAATAAGTTCAGGGATTATTTGAAGCCTATGGATATAGATTGTTTTATATATTTTTTTCTAAGTTAGTCTTATATTTTAAGATGACAATAAGTTGGTAAACATTAAACAAATTAATTTTAGTGCTCTCTTTGCTGTCACCTGACTATTGCCTCAAATATTAGTGTACACTTTGCCCCTGACACTGTTTTCCACAAGGTGCAAATAATAAAGGAGAGAGAGTATAAAAAGGGGAGGGGAAGAGATGAAAAGAGAGAGGGCTGTACTATTGTTTCAGTAGGGACTCATGCATCAAACTTCAATTTTCCGGACGATTGAAGTAGTGATTTTTTCTATCTTGAAGTGAAATACTGAAATACACTTAAGACCTCCAGATTAATTACCACGAAGTGGTCCCTCAGACTGTAGTATTACTTATCACCAGGCCCGCCTGACAACCCCTCATAAAATAAGCAAGTGAAATCCATAAACTTACCTGCCTTAACACTCTCTCCCTTCATAAATATGCTTGATTCAGAATAGGCTCCAGAGCACGCACATAGGCACACAACACCCCCCCCACACAAACATTCACACACACACAAGATAAATTTAAGACTGACATGTTCATATTTGCAGATCAATTTTCAGAATAATTGAACTGAATTGATTTTTTTTTTCTTTGGAGGTACTTTTCAACTGAAGTGTTATCTTGAATTTAAACCTTGATAAATTATATGTACACCACCCTACCACCTTATTCTGCATTTATAAAGCGCATATAATCATTTTATAAATAATTGATAAAACATTATAATGTAGTTGTAAGAATATACAAGGACTTTTACTGTACAGTATTTGCCAGCAATAAAAATCTCTTGTTTCATACATATTGTGTTATCATCAGTGTGTTTATTAGGCTGCAATTCAATATCTGTTTATATATCAGTATCCAGTTTGTCCACAGGAGGAGTTATACTAATAAACACTTATATCTGCTCCCTGTTATAAACCGTACTACTTATAAATGCAATATAAGGACATTAAAGTAAATGTTAGGCTAATGATTATTTTTTAAAGAGACCAAATTATCAGCAGAGAATTTACAAAAGCTTTGGTCCCTTTAAGTACCTACAGGCCTATAAACTTATTTAGGTTGACTTAGTTAAAAAAAAGTAAAATATAAAAAAGCAAACTCTATAAAACATCTAACAAGAAGACAGCTCTACTTATCGTTTCTGTTAACAAAGAGGGTTAAATGGAAGTTTGCCTTTTGAGCTCCTCTTCTGGACACTCTTTCATTCTCACATCACCATGTTTTCAGCTTCATTAAACTCCTTAAAGACAAAAGAAATAAAAAGGCAGAAGAAGAAAAAAGAGATGAGAAGAAAACAAACAAAGGACTCCCTAACCAGGCTTTGGCATAAATGTCACAGCCCAAACTCTTTATGGCTCCCTACTTAACATTAAAAACACTTCCAACAAAAATCCATTTCTTGTTTAGAAAACGTTCTTGGACAGAAGTCAAACATATTATTCCAAAGCTAAAAAGCGCAGAAAGACAAGCGGCTCTCAAAAAAGGGGAGTTTCATTGTAATTCATTGACTTGTTCAAAACGCCAAGCAAAGAAAAGGGCTAGACATTAATAGCCGCAGATGCCCTCATGAAGGGAGAGTCTATGTAGGCATTATGGCCTTTGTTCGCACCCAGTTAAACTGTTTAAAAGGAGCGTTAACTCAATCCATCAAATTGTCTGAAATTGTGAGGAAATTTCAAAAACCATATGGCTTCCAAACGTTTGCGTCCTTTTTGTGCGGTGGGACACACTTGTCTCAGTATTGCTGCCTGCGGGGGACCGGCCCTGCTCCTTTGTGGCTCGTCCCATCAGGGAACGCTGCTCATTTGTCCCCACTTTTCATGCTTTACGCTCAAAATTACGACCCAGTCCCGCAGAACAAAAAAGGTCTATAAAGGCCCGGGGAAACTGGCCCAAAACTTTGTGTTTTTGTGGCTTCCTCGTCTTTTTTTCTCCGGCACCAGATTTGTGTTTCTCACATAAATTTTTGCCACGAATGGAGAAACACGTCTAAGGGTCAAGAAGCCACGATACGCATTTAGGATGTGAAAGGGGATGTGAGATTCCGGGCCACAAAATGTTTAGAGCATCTTAGTAGAAAAGGACACAAAGGAACAAAATAGTTCAGTATAATAACTCTAAATAGACCGGTGTTGATGGGCTTACACGCCCAGATTTGGCAAGGAGAGCCGTTTCAAAAATAATTTTTCTGCCCTCAAAAAAAAAACAAAAAACAAAAAAACAAAAAACAGGCTATTATATCCACAATAAAAAAGCCTCAACAATATTCAAGAATTGCAACAAAAAAGAAATATTCAGAAAAGCCATTTTATTCCCATAGTAGCCTATATACATTACAGTCTGTGCATTGGTTTTCAAATAATGTCCTGATTTTAGAAAGGCACTTACAGGTGTACAAAACATAACAAATTTATAACTGTAAATCTATTGTATCCAAACAATAAATCTAAAAAGTAGCTTGTCAAAATCACCGCAATATCAACTGCTGTTTTTCGCCATCGCTCGAGCATTTCCACAAAACGCATTGTAACTGTGAGTGTCCGAGTTTTGCCTTTCCGATCATCATCATCATCATGCACTGCAGCATCGGGACGCAGAATATGAACTGAAGCCAGGGGTTACAGTCAAATGATAATGATAATGGGGAGGAGAAGAGCCGGCAGTGACAAAGTGACTGAATCGCGATTTGGCTCACAGAAAATACAAAAGCAATTAAATTAAAAAAGTAAAAATAAATAGATAATGATCACAAATCAAATCATGCATTTACATGCAAAAATATGGGAAACTGGAGCACTTCACTGTGATGTGTGGGGACAGGGCTATCGGGGAAAGCAATAAAACAACAGTGTGTGTGTTCGTGCGTGTGTGTTGTGTGTTTAACTGTATGTGCGCGTGTGTCCGTGTGTGTCCGTGTGTGTTGGCTTATACTGTAAAAAAATAAGTTACTCATGTCATTTCGGACCATATTGCTTTGATCGAAAGAAGTAACAGTTTGCTAATGAATACACTGTAAAATATCACTGCATAATTTTTGTTCTGTGTTCATGCTTCACTATGAATAGTATCTGTGCCAATATAAAAGTCATTACATTTTGGTACATGTTCCGAGATATGGTATACAATATAAGCAGTAAGTTACAAGTCCTCCGCAGGATTATTTTATCGTCTTTATGTGTTTCTTGACCTTCAAGCCCCTCTCTGCGCCATCAGTCATCCACATCAATCTCCACGTCCTCGTCCTCTGAGCACTCTTTACTAGTTGTGTGGTCTGAGAATGGAGACAGCGGCGACGTCCTCAGTTTCTGAGCGAGCTCGTGCTCCTGCTGGCCTCCCCGCGCCGGGGACTCGGCTCGCGGGTGGCCCAGCGTGCCATTGGCGCATTTCTCCAGGTCCGCCAGTTTGGCGAGTTTGTCTAGTGGGACCTGGCCGATGGCCTTGGCCGACTCCACGTCGGCCTTCATCTCCTCCAGGTCCCGTTTTAGCTTGGCCCTCCGGTTCTGAAACCACGTGATCACCTGCGCGTTAGTCAGGCCCAGCTGCTGGGCGATCTGGTCCCGGTCGGCGGGGGACAGGTACTTTTGATACAGGAAGCGCTTTTCCAGCTCGTAGATTTGGTGATTGGTGAAAGCCGTCCGAGACTTCCGACGCTTCTTCGGGGTGGTTCGCTGGCCGAACAGAGTCATCCCATCCCGGCCTGTGAGGGAGAGGAGAGACTGAGTGAAAATCATAGATAGATACAGGTGCAGGGCGTCTTCTGCACTGCTGCAATATGCGCGTAAAAATAATCCTAATGCAAAAATAACAATGAAAATGATGCTCTCCGTGAAACAGAAATGCCTTAGTCCTTGTGGGAATACGTAGACAGCTACAACAATATTAGACAGAGACCACTGGGAAATACTGAACACCAGACAATTGGTCTTCTTCTTCACACGAGGCCATAAAACTAAAGAAAAGGCGCTGGTGATATATTTCTTTGAAGAGCAACCCAGAAAAAATAACACACTTTTTCTAGATACACGTGAAAAAGAAAATAGGGGCTCTTAAATACGAAACGAGTAGCTTCAGCTATTAAATAAACACATTTTGAGCGTAATTCTTTTTAATTAAAAACCAAGTTCCAGGCGTATTATTAAAAAAAAGCGTTCGTCGTCTTGGAGATTTACCTTCGGCAGCCTGCAAAACGCTGACTTCCAGCCCCTTGAAGGTCTTGCTTGCCAGCTCCTCCAACGCGCAAAGCGGGGAGGTTTGGGTGAGGAGACCCCGGTTGGACAGAGGGATGCTGGACGGACGGTGCTTCTCAGAAGACGAAATTAGATGAGCTGTGCCGCAAATTGTGTAACTTCGTTTCACAGATGGTTTGTTCAGGATGTCCTCAATGCTGAATGGGGTCAGCGGCTTGTTGGAGTTGGCAGGAGGCGGCAAGTGGTCCAGCGGACTTCGCCTCCTGTTTTCCACTGCATCACATTTGGCCACTTCTTTGGATGTCATCATTGGTTGTACGCAGAGTTTATAGGACTTGTTTGAAGTATTAAGCAGTTACAAACGAGCGAACGTATCGAGGGAAAAAAGTCACATAACAGTTTGGAGGTTAAAAAAAACAAAAAAAAAAACAAAGATAAGGAGGGGAGAATGAGGGAAAGAAAGCCTTATTCCAAAATGGGATGCCTTAAAAGTGTCGATCCTCGCGAGCAGCAAGTCCGCAGGAGTGAGATGCCTCCCTGAAAATGGCGAGGTCCAAAGAGTTGACGATTACTAACAAGTTATCATTGATTGGTGGGTAATCAATTATCTCCAGTGGCACTTTCGCCCTCTTCCCTTTCACTCTTTGACTATGTTGCAGTCCAGTGCAGGGCTTTTTGCAACTGGGGGTGTCCCATTAATTAGGACGCATGGCTGAAAGGAGGAGGAGCCCGGCGGAATTATAATGCTTTGTGCTCTTATCATCTTTGGTCTAATTTAGTCGTGTGGTGAGATACCAGAATAGGTATATGGGATAAATAAGGGGAAGCACAGAGAGAGGGAGAGGAAGAAAAAGGAACAAGGGTTGAGAAACATCACAATCTTTAGCCAATTTAAACGTTTTAAAAGTTCAGTTCAGCAGCAGGTTTGTTTAAAAGTATTTGGACTATTTGGATGGTTTAAAAAACAAGTCGACTCGGTTACAGATTCCGCAGCTTTAGTCAGAAGAATACTTTCCTCGACCCAAAGCGTGGATGATCCTTTGTTTTGTAAAGGTAATGTAGAGCTGGGCTATATATCAGCTCTGATGATACCTCCTCTGGGGCGAGATAGAAGGAGCAGCATGCATCCCTCTCAGCAACGCCAAATCCGGGCCATAACTCAGGCGAAAAGGCTTCTTTTATATCATCCGAGAAATATTTCATTTCCTCTCAAATCTCCTCGCATCCTCCAGGTTTGACAGAATGGGTTTATTTTGGCGCTGGACAGACAAACGGCGGCAGGTTATTTTGCATAGACTCTGCGGCAAAGTGTTTGTTTTTATTTAGAATTAAAATTCAGATTTTAAAGATGTAATTTTAAAGGAGAAAAATCGCTTTTTTTGTTTCATATTTCACCTTTCCCTTAGTCTTTATTTGAACAAAGTTAAGTTAATTACAAATATATTGCGGATAGGGGAATTTTAAGTATAATAGTGCTATCACTATCAATTGCGTATCATGTTTGTTACAATAAAGAGTATTTATTTACTTTAACAGCAAATTAAATTTTGGTAAATCAGTATTACAGATTTAAGTCGTTGATGAAAATAATGAAAATAATTTTAGGAAAATAATTTAAAAAAATCCTCAGCTCATGATAATAACGAGGATGATGACGACGGTGGTGCAGAGAGAGAATTAATACAAGATTAATGTCGATTTTTTGAAATATTTTTATTTTTTTAAATTAAATCTTTAGATGACTATATTTTCTGATATCGGATTATTTTTCTATTTAGGTAACTTGTATTGGCAATAACGTTATATTCAGGGTATCGTTTATATATAATATAGTGGTGAAGATAAAATGCAAACCACAATGAACAGAAAGAAAAAAACAAATTGGATGTTAAAAATATTTTCTTTTAAATAAGTCTACCCCTTCCTCCCTCATCTGTTTATATTAGAATAAAAGACAACATTTCATCTTAACAAATTGTGTATTTAAGATTTAATTTTTATAGATAAAAAGATAAAAAAAAAAAAAAAAAAAAAAAAATTAAAAAAAAAAAAAAATAAAAAAAAAATAAA
>VUQS01030554.1:26224-43581 GCA_015108495.1 Heterochromis multidens | reverse complement strand
CTTTTTCCCTTCTTTTTTTTTTTAAAAAAAAAAGAAAAAAATTTATTTAAAAAAAATTTTTTTTTAAAATTTAATTTTTAAAAAAAAAAAAAAAAAAAAAAAAAAAAAAACAATGTTAGTTTGCAAAAGGCATTTAGTGATGTGACCTGTTTAACCTCATCAGGCTGTGAAAAGAAAAAAAAAGAAAAACAAGAAAAGAAAAGAAATAAAAATCAGCCAGTTTATATTTGCTGCTGCTGGTGGGGGGGTGAGATCTAATTTCAGTGGTCACTGTTCTTTAGATGCTTGTTGAAATTTAAGGAGCTATTTTTGAACACATTTTCTCCCAGAAGTTTGTCAGAAGTTTCTTTTATTTTAACCTAAATACTTTAGAAAGACAGAGAAAAAAAAAGTATATATTGTAAAAAAAAATATTATGTGGCAGCCAAAAACCAACATACACATTAACTTAAATGCTTTTAAATCAGAGTTTGATTGCTGCATGTAATATGAAGGGACATTAGCTATTGCTAACAAACAGGCAATGTTTCAATAACCCAGTCAAAAATAATTAATATTACATTTTATTATTATTACTAAAAATATTACTAAAAACCCAATATTCTCTAGCAGACAATAAAACACAATTAATCAATTCAATGAAACAGGTTTAACCATTTTGGGGAATTTGCAGGAATTTATATAATTAAGGTGAATGTAGAGTCACCTTATTTTTTCCCACATATGTCCATTCCTATCCAGCCTAGATGTGGTGGATCATGGTATTGGTTCAGTGCTATGCCCTCCTGTTTATTAAAGACAGATATTTGCAGTGGTGTGTCATCATTGCAGTGTCTTGCTTGCCAAGGTCAATGACATGTCCTGCCTCTCGGCTCTCCTTTAGCCAGAGAACTTAATCTCTTAAGTTACTAGACTGTGCAGGGGACATTTCTTGCCAGTACAAACTGCATCAGTGACTGTCCTAAAAATTACTTTATCTGCACTTTATATACTTATTAGCCAAAGCTTAATGGTGGTTTTATAATTTTGATTAGATTGGAATAAATGGTTATTGAATTTATATCTGTAATAAACACTGAAAACACTGGTTTACTGTAATCCAGCAGTATTAGTTTAATGCACTCTGAATATCTTAGTCTACTGCTCCTTGACATGTATGAATGCATACAGAATACAATAGCTCTGTTACTTCCCAACCAGGTGTTGATTTAGGCCATCCACACTGCGGTCTGTTAGCTTAAAGTGCCACCCTGCAATATGTGTTAGTGACCTCATGCAGGAGTAGACACAGTGCTCACTGCAGGCTTAGACTACGATTAGACAGCTGCAGGGGAAACTGTCCACATTGTAGCCATTTTGTGAGACCCCAAAGACGAGTGTCATGCCTCTCTCCTCTCCCAAAGGCCTGCCAGTTATCTCACATGACACCAGATATAGATACATAGAGATAGGGAGAGATAGCCTGGCTCAAATGTGTCTCTCTGTTTAAAACATGTACTGTATAAATCACACGTCATTACCAGAGGTCACTAGCTGAGGTACTCTATTGGATGGTTTCATCGCCAGGGCCAGTCTGGTTGGAGGAGAGTGGATTTATCTGGCAGCTGGATCTCTAGAGAGGCAGCCATATTTTATGTGACTAGAGATGTAATAACAGGCCTCTGACAAATCCCCAATGGCCCGGCTTTTCCTGCCTTGCAGTGCAGTGCCAGTGCTGCTGGAACAGCAACAGTGGCTCATAAGCAGCACCATTATCACTGTGATACTGCACTGTGCCACTCAGCAGACTGTTGACTTTCACGAATCTTATTAAAGGGTGAGGTCTCCCAAATCACCAGTGATATTTAGCTAGTCTAGTTTTTAAGTGTCAAGATTTTCAGATATTCACCAAATCAGATTTCGTTTTTTATTAACTCAGGATAATAAATTTATTGGATAGTTTGCAAAATCCAAAACACCAGTGACTGAAAAACAAACAATGCAGTAGTGGCACATGAATGGATAAAGTGTGATAATGCCACATTTCAAAAGAAAAAACAAACAAACAAAAGAAAAAAAGTAAACTTTTTTTTTATTAAAAATTAAACTACAAAACAGTAAAAGGCATCTTTGCTCAGCTCAGTACACTTTTGGTGCGAAAACCTTAGTTGGTCTAATATGACCAATTAGAATGGATAATCTTAAGAAATATTTGTGATATCAGATAAGAGTCTTATATTTTTGTGTAGCATAAAATTCTAACATTCATCATTATTTTTACGAAGAACCACAGATTTTGCCATTTAGTCAGTTATATATATATATATATATATATATATATATATATATATATATATATATATATGCTTTAACAGAGGCAAAACATACTTAGTCAATTGAGGCATGGATTAATGATTTAAACTTTGACAGTGACATCTCTCTATGACTGTGGAAGAACTTCTTCCACAGAAACACAAAAACAAAGCGTCTGAGACATTGTCAATGAAAAGATGTGTTGTTGTTAAAAATTTTAAATGTAAGCTTTGAGTACTACAGTTGAAATTCAATTCATCTCCTCATAATGGGGGGCAGCAGAAATTCCAGAAACAGATATTTCAAACGCTGTGAAAAAGAGATTAGAAAAAACCCCACAAAACTTTAGTGGAAGTATAAATACGATAATGCAGAAACAGTTCACTATAATTTAAAGTTGTGCATTCAAAATATTAAACATGGAAATAATATCAATGAATTGTACTCGAAGTATAAAAAACAATTTTGCGATTAAATTTAGTTGGATATTAAAAGGGGCAATTTTATCTACTGTAGTATCTAAATTTTCTCCAAAAATATTTAATATGCTATTTGTTAATATTTTGTTTATAAATGATAATGTGCAAAGTGGCTGTCTAATAAATATCATGAAAAAAGTAAATTATTTCTCTCTGAAAAGTAGAAGAAATACAAATTTCAGCAAATGCCCTCAAATTGAAAGTCACTTTTCAGCACTGGTCAATATTCATATTTTTTATTTTGGGTGGACAGACCCTTTAAAAATGACAGATTATCATCACACAACCCGGACAAATAAATAAAAAGGAACATAAAATGGGGACAGACACAAGAGTCCATAAATTACAAGTCATGACACTTCCCCTGAGGCACGAAAAGAAAAAACAGGTGCATAGTCGCCCAAGAAATACAAGAAGCACAATAGTGACCCCATGCAGGGTGCATAATGCTGAGTTATTTCCTTCTTCTCTTCTAGAAGAAACCTTTTTAAGGGTCTCTGGCTGTAGTAATACTGAATATTAGCTGGTGTTGAATGTGCCAGCATTCTTTGTTTACTTACGATGACAATAACAACTGTACCTGGGGCCATAAGATCTGTTTATTGTGTCCTACCTGGTGGAACAGTTGCTCATCTCACACTGCTCTGCCAGCCAGTTACAGAATGGCTGCACGCTCCCGATCATGCTGGTGTGGTTTGGGGCCTGTACACTTGTTGTTGGCGCAGCCTGAACATAAGCATTTTCTCATTTACAGAAGGCACGTTCTGAAACTGCACATATGCGACCATCAGAAATCGTCCATGCCATGCCAGTTTTGACCATTAAACCTCACTGAAAACATGTTTCACCTCATTTTTATTCTTCCTTTCACAATCTGTTCTCTTTATTTTTAAGGCAGCTAGTTTTACACTTTTACAACAACCTCCTGGATTCTCAGGCGGCTGATGAATCCCTCCACTGCACTATGGATGTCATAGAGCAGCAGCAGATAGTGCTTCATTTGAATGTTCCTTCTTTCTCATCTACACTTCACCATAAAACACAGTAAGCTGTGATGCTGAAGGATTGTGTTATTTGGAATGGGCAGGGTGGAAAAGATTATTCAAAGGCTTTGGTAATAAAAACTGCCAGAGGAGAACTGGGGAGAATTATGACAACAATCCTGTAGTTTTTGTTTGTGGAGGCTGTTTTTTTTTTTTTCCTTTTTATTCTTATTTGATGCAAAGACTTGCAAAGGAGGATAAAGAGACCTTGAGGTGAAAAACAACAGAAAATCCAATTTGTCACATCCACAAGTGTAAATACCAGCTGCATTTCTGTTGATTACTCATATATAACATTGTAAATCAAACTGGATTTTTATGTCTTGTTACTTACTGTTTATTGCTGGCTGCAGTCACCTGCTTCATATTTTCTAACCTGTGATCCTTCATCATCAGTGTTATCTGATCACCTCAAGCTTTAACCATTGAAAAGAGGTTTATAAATGATGCACAAACACTGGAGCTTATATAATGCAAACGTATTTATAATATGAGAAGATCACAGGGCCACTCTCATTACATAAAGTGGGTTTGTGTTGTGTTAATTCAATGCCCGCAGGGGCTTTTTCAAGATGGCTGCACGAGACCAAATGCTGACAGGTCAGCTGTTCTTTCCGAGAGGAGGAATGTCTTTCTTTCTCCTCCTCATTCCCTATTCCTCATTCCCTCCATCCATTGTCAGTTATTTCCTTCACTTGTCTTTTCTCTTTCACTATTCTCTCTGTGAAGTCTCCCTCCCAACACACACATATGTATACACACAAACACTGTCTTTGAGTGATGGCCTCTGTCTTTCAATTAGCCTGCAATGGCCCTCTTACAAGGCTGGCGTCTGGCGATTTAGGCCTGCAGCAGATGCTGCTGTGGATTGGCCGTTCATCTGCAGCCTGCAGACTGTATTGAATAGTCATTAGGGTGGAGCTGACTATTCATGACAGAAGAAGTGGCTTTGTGTGGGAGGGAATGCTGCTACATAAGGTTATCTTTATTCTCTTGTTCTCTGTGGAGTTTTTACAGTGTTTTAAAAAAAGAGGCTCTGATTAGGAGGATAAACAGATAATGAGCATCTGACTCTGCTTGACACTTATTTCTAGTGTGGTTTCCTTTTTTGTGGCTTGTTATATAACTCTGGTCAGGAGAAAAAGCAGTAAAAGAAAGGAAAAGAGAAAAACAGTCACACAGAACCCCCTGTTGGGTAGTAGAGCCACGAGCCAGTCTGTTGGATTTGTGCATGATTTGTCGACTCTCAGTGGGTCCGTTCATGAAGCACCTGGCAACCCTGCACAGAGGAATATGGTGGCTGCCATGACCATACACCAACACACACACAACCATATGCCCCCTTTGTCATTTCAATGAGCTCGGACAACATTCACTTTCGCCTCCTTTCAGCTAACACCATCAATACAAACCCCATGTGGAGGGGCCCAGGTCAAGAGGGAGTCTCACTACAAAGTGGCTGCTGACACACACAGAGGAACAAGCAGACACACACACACACACACGCACACATGCATGTATACATACACAACCTGGTTCCTCCCTCTGCTCCTCCTCCCCCTCTTCTCCTGAACCCCTGTAGGCTGCACTGAGGAAATGTGAATTAGCTTCATCAATGCAGAGGTTAACATTGCGCAAAGATGATGTTGACCTCTTGTTGTATTCTTGGTGATGTCTTTCTTAGGGCCAAATGCTTATGAATAAAAATGGTGAGAGGGGAGAGGTTGCCAAAGGGATTTGTCTGATTAATGCCAAAGGAGAACCCCTCAGGGAAAGCCTGGTTAAGCCCAACACCACTGAATCCCCCCCTGCAGTATTATCAATCATAGAGTGGCTCACACGGCGCTGTTATTGTTTTTGCCATAATTGTGTCAGAACAGCTTTCATTTGTCTCTAATGAAAAGTGCCTGCATTTGTCATGCTAATGTGGTGACAGCATAAATATTACACGTAGTAACCTATAGCGCCATGTACATTAAAATGTGTAAGAAATGTGTGTTACCAGGTGGTGCATGTGTGGTAGAACAATTTACCTAATTTAAATGTGTCATTGTAAAGTGCCAGTTTACCCAAATAATAATAATAATAAAAAAAAAACTAAACTATTTTTCTCAGTGATAGCTAATGGTTTCTAGCTGCCAGTAAGACGAACATTAAATTTGTCAGTTTTCAGGGAGGGTTTCTTTGGTTGAGAGTAGCTCCAGTAAAAAGTCTACACAGTGAGAACTTTTGAATATCCAGAAAAATTGAGAAATTGTTTTTGATGGAAATTTGTAATTATCACTAATTCTAGCACCACTTTCTTTTTATAGGTGTCAAGACATAATTTTAAGAGAAATATCTCACATATATTGCACAACTTGGACAAGTGAAACTACTTTTATGGCACAATTTTCTCAGAATTATCATTATTATTATTATTATTATTATTATTATTATTATTATTATTATTATTAAATTTGTGTGAAGCAACCCATTAATCATTAAAGGTTAAATGCACATAATTCAACAATTGCTATGACAGATCCCACAGAATCAGCACTAATTTTATGATCTATTTAAAAAGGCTTTGATGGCCTCTTTTATAATGTGTTAATGGTAATAACCATCAGTAAGAACATAAACAACAGAAAACCTGAGGCAGCAAGGGTGAGGTAGGTTCTCAACCTTTAACCCTGATATAATTGGAAAACAAGTCCATGTTTGTTGGTTACACAATTGAAAATGGTTTGCTTTAGTGTGACACACACACACACACACACACACGCACACGCATAAAAAAAATCATTTTCATGTTCAGGACTAAGAGCTTATTCCATCACCAGAAATATCTTTTTGTGTCTTTCTGTGTATGCGATTGTACGTGCAGGTGCTCATCTTCGTCTCCAAGTCTTTTTGTGTGCAAACAAATTAAAGACTGCACACTCCCACGCAGACTCACACATTATATGCTCCACAGGGCCTAGGCTTGTGTTTATGACTTTATTAAAAGCGTCTTGTTTCATATCATGCTCTCCCAGCAAAGAACCATATACCCAATATATCACACTGTTATTGTAGGTAATTAAGTCCAAAACTTGGTGTTATACGGCGCCTGTTGTGCATAAGCAAAATTGACCATTTTAATTGCGAAGGAAATATTTGCTTGCATTTTATCTAGCGTGAATGATAGTATTACTCTTTCTAATACTGAAAGAGGAGGAGGGCCCAGAGAAGTTGGTACAGGCATTTATTATACTAACAGTCCCCTTTTAAAAAATGAATGGTAATGAGACACAACAGCTATTTACTTTGCTTTAATGCTGTGGCAAGTAACAAGCAAGACCCCCCTCTTTCCTTGCAAATACCCCTGCTACTGCCCAGAGCTTTTTTAAATCTTTGGACTTGTTACACTGCAAAATACAATATTGCATTAAAAATTTAAGAGATATAAGTTGAGCTCAGACTAATCCACCTTGTGCTGATTATCCTGCCAATCAATGCAGGATGCATCAGAGGATCTGGGTTCTGCTGTTGTTGCCTATCATGCCTCTTAATAATATTTCATTAAAATGGAGAGAAAATACCACAACACGCTCAACTATCTATCATCATTTTCAATCTAATGCTCATCCTCTGCCTCGTCCTCTGTTTTTGTGTCTTCGCTTTCATCTCAGTATTGTTCACAGCGAGCCCAATAACCTGCGTCTCTTTCTCCCGAACAGATGAGTATAGCCTGAAGGAGGAGGACTGCCATTCATCCAAATCTGTGCCTGTTCCTGCCGTTTAAACCCGAGCAGGCTCAACTAATGCCCCTGCCTCACATCTCCGCCACGCTGCTGCTTTATAGGCTTTGTTTGAGGCAGCTCCTTTATTTCCTCCTCTATCCATCTTCCTCATATTTTCAGCTCATAATTCTCTCCCCCATCTCTCCTCACCTTGATCTCTTTGCTCCTGTCCTCTCACCATCTACTTCCACTTCCCCTTATCTTGTGCTTTCATTTACCTCTTTTACCTTTCAAATTCCTCCTTAGCAATTGCTTTCTCCATTGCTTTTTTCTCCTCCTGTAAAAAAAGAAAAAAAAGGTGGTGGTGGGAACGAGGTGGGGGCTTAGATGAGAAGTCGGTGGCGTTGAGCCGAGGAGGACACACTCCACTTAGATAAATATCCCCATCGCTCTGAGCAGAGCCAGGGAGATTTATTCATCCGCCGAGCTGGCAGAAAATTGACTTGTTTCATGGGGGCAGGCTAGTGACGCATCGCCATGAGAGGCAAAGAGACAGGATGGAGGGAGGGGAAGGAGAGATGAAGAATGATAAAGAGAGGAGGCACATGGAGAGGGAGAGAGAGAAAGGAGGGAAAGAAAAGAGGGGAAAAAGGGGAGAAAGAGTAAAGCGATTTAGGGAGATGGGAGGGAGAAAAAACGATAAAGAGAGATGAGAAAGAGCGATGTCCCTCCCCTTGTACCAGAGGATAAAGCCAGTGGGGTGGTGAAACAGTGATGAGGGAATGGTACAGCTGACATTTATATAAGAGGATATTGATGAAGCAGAGACAATAGCAGACTCAATTCACTCCTCCTCTTCCTCTTTTGCCTCCTTTATCTTGTTTACTACTTTTCACTCTTCCTCTGCTTGTCTTTTCTCCTCTGTCTCCTTCAGCTCTCTCCCTGACAAAGTGCTGTTATTGGGCACTACATCCTCATTGAGGAAGAAGGGCCACAACCTTGGGTGACTTAAGACTACAGCCACCAATGAATCACACTGATAATCTCTTATTTTCTGCCTCCCACCTCCACATACAAACTGCAGCCAGCATGCTGCAGAAAAACTACAGTGATCCTGTGCTTCATATCAAGTCCATGCTAACACAGCAAATAGAGAGGAGACAAATGCTGCCTCCCCTCGGCTTTTCTGAGGAGGTGTAGGGAATGGAGGTGTGTGTGTGCAGGGTGGGGGTGTATTTGTGTGTGCTTACTTTGTATGTGTGTATGTGTGTGTGGGAAAGAGAGAGGTGGGGGTAGCTAACAGGGAGTGGAGCAGAGTATAATTTAGTCGCACCGAAGCTCAAGGCTCATGTCAACCTTGGATAGGGACCCAGGATGATAATTTGAATTGGGAATTAAGTCACCAATCAATGGTTATACTTATGCTGAATCAGTGGTTTATTAAGAGAAGAGAACTCAATCATCTGATTGTGTGTAAGTGTGTGTGCATGTGTGCAGGTTCAACTATGTTCAAGAATTAGCACACTTCTTTTCTGCGTGATGTTTTGTGCAAGTGGAATAATGCATTGTTTGCAGATGGTATTTGACATGTATTTACTCACATGTGGGTCCTCAAACTAAACAGCCATATATGGTTTTTGTTGCTTGAAAGAGGGTTTGTGATCATGGGTAAAAAACAACTACTTAATTTAATTTAGCTTAGTGAGAAATTGCTGTTATGGTGCTCTGTTCAGTTGGTACATCCCATAGACAGTATAAAAGATGGACATAGCCACCATGACTTCATCCACTGGTTTAGGACTTCAGTGTTTTGGTTGCGGCCATGTTGACTTTTTGGAGCTAGACATGACCATATTTGGAAGAAAGGATGAAGTGCTAAGTTAGCAAGCCATCTAGCTTGTTAGCAAGCTCCATCCATAAACTGTAGGGGTGCAACACACAAACACACATATCTCCTGATTAGTGCCAGTAACAGTGTATTAAAACATTAAATTTCACTCACCAAAACTGAAGCACAAACTTGTCAGATGGTCTGTACCACACAGCAAGTCATAACATTACTTAGATAATCCATTAAAAATGCTCCAGAAGGCACCAGCAGCACAAACACAGTGAAGAGGTCCAGTTTAATAACAATTTAATAACTTGAAGCAGTGCATGAGGCCTAGCAGACTTCAGCTGGCTCCACCTGCATGTATTGAGACATTTATCAACCAAAGCAGCCATATCCCTAACTCCAGTATCCAAGTGGATGAATTAAAAAAAAATCACCCATAGGGAACAATCCATACAGACCAAAACCATTCTACCAGGCTGTACATGCTTTCTAATACTGTAAAGTTGGGCATTTTAGCACTGGAGTCTATAGGCATTGACTACCTTTTCCAGTTAGCCTCAAGTGGCACCTAGAGGAACTGCTGTGTTTTGTCATTTCTGCGTTGGCTTCATTTTTCAGCTCTAGAGGCTGCCCTTGGTGCACCTGCTCCATTTGTGGAAAAAAGTCCCATCACTTTATTTCAGTCCTAACACAAAACTCCTGTTTTGGTCACTAGTGGATGTTTCAGGCTCTGGTTCAGTAGGGAACCCTCATGCATAGTACTTATGTCAGTCAACAGCATCTTTCATTCCCACTCATAGTTGCTTCAATCATGTTGCCTCAAAGTTGAGATTGGCACAGTTTGGTACACCCCCCTCCAGTTGGAAGTTGCTGAATTTCTTTGATATTCCCTGGTTACTAGTCACCACATTCCTGGAAAAATATGATTTAAATCTGTTCTTCACTGAGACCTTTTTTTTTATGTCTTACAAATGCCATTCATAAGTTGAAGTGGTAGTTTTTAAATTTACGTGCTTTTAGGTATAGTCAGCTCCGCCTGGTGACTTTATTAAGTGGTGAAAAAAGTATCTCCATAGAAAAATCCACAAAAAATGTCAAACCATTACTACAGCTTTAATAGCGTGCCCTCAGTTTTTATGCTTAGTTTTTACCCCTCAGCCATAAAAGGCTGATGGAGTATTGCCATCACCCCGCCAGGCGGACAGGCGGTATCGACACCCAAGTTTGTGAACACGACGATGTAGGATTTTCAAATTCATACCATAGGTGCATCATGTCAAGTTTTCTGAAAATCTTGTGAATGCGATAACTCAAGAAGGAAGTCACCTAGGATTTTCACATTTACACGATAGGTGCATCTACTAGGAGGCTGAGGGGTAGCACTGGCGGGCACCAGTATTTTTTTAAGTTTAAACCCTCTGTTTTGTGTTAACATTGATAACTACACACAGGGAACCTTAGTAAATGTGAAAAGCTTCACTTGCTATGAACTGAAGTTTCATATTGTAGCAGTTGCAATGTTGGCAAAATGGGAAACCTCCCATTGGGAGTGTTCACATCTTACTTTAAATGTGAAGCCATAAATACTCTAAATCACATGAGTACAGTGGGTATCTGGTACAAATCAAACTAGATTAATACAAGCTAATAACATTTTAATTGATTTTACTCAGCTGTAACTGAAATTTTGCCAAGAGTTTGCTGACACATTCAAAACCTTTTTGCCAAAAGGGAGAAATCAAAGACTCATCCAAGACCTGAAACTGGCATGAATGGTTTCTCCCACTCCGCTGCTTGTTATTAGTTTGCCATGATGTGAACATAACATTAGAGATAATTCTAAGAATGAGAATTGAGCACACTGTTTGTGGGGAGAAACATAATTCAAGGAGATTCTGTGGCAGATCAGTTTATTTTTCCGGTTTGGCTCTGCAATCATGAATTTTGTGAACCCAGGCTGACTACAGCTGCTGTTACTCAAGAAGAACTAAACTTATTAGAGCCACACTTTATGTCTACAAATTTGAGTGTTTGCTCATCCAAACATAGGTTTGACAGACTGTGCGTCAGATGCATTAAAATGTATTAAGGGTTGATACCCAGCTGTACTCCACTCCAGTCTTAATTTAACATGGCACAACTGGAAAACACCCTCGAACAAACAACTTGTACACACGCTAGTTTCAAATGACCCCAGGTTTTCTTGAGGGACTGTAACTTGTGTGTAATTTCCTCATATGAGGGTTTTCATACCTCGGAGTCTGAGCAAAATGTGAGTGGCAGACGCGTTGGAGGGGTACCGTGACCTTCTCTCTCTGGACTGTAACTCAATCAGAGCTCAAGGCGTGACACCGTAACCCTGTGTGGCAGGAAGCGGCCTGGCTGCACCACTCTGCTAATGCCTTCACTAATGGGCGTGACCGCACCATGCTCATATCCCTCTGGAAAACAAAGCCACTCCACTGCCAGTTTTTTACGAATGAGAGATAAGCCTGTTTTTGGTGATTCGCTCCAAAATGTGTGTCCAGGATGACAAGTTCACAGGTTACCAGCTCTCAGGTTACAGATTCATTAAGGGAATTAATGATGCTTCAGTGGCAGTTGGATTAAGAGAGTATCTGCTTTCCTTCCAGGCATGCTCTTGAAAAAGTCTTTTGGAAACAATGTGTATTAACCACGATTATTTTAAATGGTCTGTAAATGGACAATGGCCACTTTAAAGAACATGAAACTGGGTGCTGATTTTTCTCAGGCTATAAGGTGGCATTAGGTTAGGTTAGTAACACTTGTAGATGTTTAGATAAGGGAAACTAGCTAATCTGATTATGTGGAGTTCATTGCTGACTAAATGGTGGTGGCTGGCTGTGTTTCATCAGCTGCTGCGAGGAACCGCACAGCTTGTGTTGCTGTGCTTACAAACACCTGCATACCCACTGGTGTGGCCGTTTGAGTGTGTGAGTGTGTGCAGTATCACAAGAGTATCTCACACCTCTTTCTGTATGCTGCTGCTGGGTTAGGAGGGTTTTATATTTTCAAGTCTAAATAAATGTCAGTTTTGAAAGAACTTTTGAACTGCCTAGTTATAAAAACTTCTTCAACCTCTGAGCTAGTAATATTTCAACTTTTTGTTTTTTTTTTAGCCAGTTCTTAAATTAATTAGCAAAACCTAAGACCACAAGAAGAATGAACCACTTTTGAGTATGATAAAACTGATACCAACAATATGATAGTTTCAGTAATTTCTGTAGTTTGTCTGTAGCACACAGCTCTAAGTATATTCACTATAGAAATCACTAAATAGTTTGAACAAAGACTACATTATTTCATAAAACAGATGGGCACTGGATTTGTTTTATAATAAATTTTATTAGTCTTCAAAACACATAAAACACAACAAAACAAAGATTACTTTATACAAACTGGCAGATGCGTGAGATAGTTATTCTCTAGTCCTATTGAGATGGGTTCCTGAGCTAGGATAAAAACAGTAGTTAACAGGTGTTATTAAGTGCTTTCAGACAGGAATCAGATTGTTTAGTGTATACATATATATATATACAGCAGTAAAATGGTGTTTACAGCCTGGTTTTAATATAGTCTACAAAAGGTTTCCAGGTTTTCTCAAATTTATCAGAGGAGCTACACACAGTGAGCTTTTGTTTCTCAAGTTTAAGATGTTGCATTACCTCCCTTAACCACTGAGTCCAACTCGGTGGGTGAGAGTTCTTCCAATTCGTCGTGATCAGCCTCCATGCTAAACTGACAAATTTTGTTATTTCGAGCTTAGTTTAAAAAAATCCCTGTTGTTTTCTAAGTGCATCTGTTTGAATAATCATTTCAAAAATGTCTGACAGCGTTTTAAAGCCATAAATCAGGGCATTGCCAGTAAAAATGTGTGAGTGAGGTCGGGGCCAGTCTGCATCTATCACATGTTGGATCTTTGTCTTTAGACATTTTAGAAAGTTTAACTCTGGAAAAATAAAGATGATACAAACATTAAACCAAATAAGGCCATGTCTAGAACAAATTGAGGCAGCATGTACCCCTGCCAGTGCTTCCATCCACTGCTCTGCATTTCCAAACCCCCTTCCAATGCAGATTTCAGAGACTCTACTGCTGGATATTGGGATATCTTGTATCTTTTAACAAATTTTATTCACTCCGAAGTAAAGAGTGCATTTGTTCAGGAACTATTTCAAGCAGCAGATTAATACACATCTGCAGCTTTAGGGAAAATTTATGGCAGCAGTACTGTGGGATTGACTCAAAACAAACTACAGTGTGGCTGTTTATTGGATCATTTATTGGATTGTTTATTTATGGGATCATATTACCATGTTCATATAGCTATGTTTTTGAACAACAGTGTAGTTCTATGGTGTGGTATACAGGTGCATGGCAAATAAGATGGGTTAGGCTTTAGTAACACAGATTAAACATGTTATTATTGTTATTATATTATTATTAACAATTTCAGTTCATTAAATGATGAGTGAATAAATGAGTAAAATGGAGTGGTCAAAGAGGTTATTATCAACAAGCAGTTACCAGCCAATCAACAGAATCTCCTATTGCATGTTTTACAACTGCACCTGTATTCTCATAATGCAGGAGTTGCATGTAAAAATAGATAATCAGGCCTTTATGTTCATCCATGTGGTGGAACAGGTGCAGGTTTTCAAATGAGAGAAGCACATTATGAGTGCTTCTCCTTCTGAGTCAGAAATCGTGAGAGGGGACGAGGTCATTCCAATGAGACCAACAGTCCTGACCCAGCTCATAAACTCAAAAGTGCTGTGGATTAAAAAAAAAGTCAAACATTCACGTTTGGAAGTGATGGAGAAGTCCGGTGTGCTATGTGCTGGTATGTGCGATTGGTCTACATGTGCTATTTCAGTCTGTTGTCAGTTTTTGGTGCATGCACATGCAAAGTTTTGACTCAGATTACATGCAGCAGAACAGAGAAAATCCACACAAAGAAACGTGAAGTTGTGCAGGCATGCACACATATCGGCACACATGAACTCCACAGTGATTTGCTCCCTGATACTCATGTTTATTATCAGGGCTGGTGTTGGAGAAAGGGTTTAGTTGTAGGGCAGAGGTCGTGGCAGTGGGATTTGATGGCTAAGACAGAGATCGGGTCGCTTGTGAGAGAGCACGGCCTCGCAGAGGTGCAAAAACAAAGAGAATCCCAAATGGAAACCCTGGACAAACACAGAGGAATAACTAGTAACAACATCACAGAGAAATGAGAAATTGTATGTTCTGTCTGTCCATAAAGAAAAATCCTGAAATACAACAAACCAAGAACTAAGACAAAACAGCAAAAAACTGCATCTAGCATGAGGAAAAAAGTTTAAATATTAACATTATTTACTGCCCTTATTTTCATATCCAGGCTCCCCCCCGGATTTGCATGTGTTTGAGTTCTCCATTTGTCTTTGCTCGCAAACACAATTTAATATTAGAATAAATTACAAATGGAAGACTGATGCCTGGCTTAGATTTTTCTTGCGGGAAGTTCAGACTCCACCAACATTAATGTCCCTTGCCACCGTTGGAGGCATAAATCTCTTTTTCCCTCTTTTTGCCTTGAATCATATAGGGATATTGAATTACTCCCCTGCTCCGCACACATAGAGGCATTGTGCATTACATTGACTGATAAGCTGTCACCAGCAGTTTAACTTAGAGACATTCAAAGAGTAATACACCAGTTGAGGATAAACTAACCCCAGTCCCCTTAGAGTAAGCTATGGCGCTGTCACTGTGAAAAATACGGTGGGGGCATTTCATATAACATGCAGCATCTGGCATCTGAAAATAGAAGAAAATACCTCTGAACAATGCTTGGTTTATGGCTGTTTTCATACAGGGAGACAGTTTTACCCTTGAACATAAGAGAAGGCTTGGAGAACCATAGAGAACCACAGTGCTATAACAGGCTGATATATAAGCTTTACTGATTCTTGAGGTTATATTGAATCAAAAAGCTTACCAATATAAAACCGTGGTTTTACTATGCATTATTATTATTGTATTCTTTCTAATGATAACATCACCATTGCTTGTATTCTGAGCTTTTTTGTGCAAACTTCTCCCTCTTTTTTTCTTTTTTTTCACCTCTTTACCATATTTATGAGAGCAGCTAAAGGGCCTTTTCTTGCTACAATCTGGGAACAACCATTAACGCTTGGAGTTGGACCAATGAGAGTGAACCATCTCTCTCAAGTCGTAGTTGGCATTAGAGTGGGCCGATCCATCACGACAGGTTTGGCGGCAGTGAAGCTCACTGTATTCCCCAACGCTTCAGGGTGGTCTGTCCAATTCAACATCTGCATGAGAGACTCCGGCAGAGCAGCTGTGTGGGGGGGGGGTGCTCCTGTGTCTGTGTTTGTGTGTCCTGGTTGTTTTGGTGGCCTGTAAATGGATAAAAACTGGAGACAATATTACACCATTAATAAAGCATTGCTTATATTAACATGGGAGGAAGGGAGTAAAGAGGGGGGCACTTAGTTGAGTGATGCAATGTTGTGTTTTTCTCTAATATGTTGCGATTTGTGATATTGGAAATCAATAGTTACATATGAGCAAAGGTTGACTGACTATAAGGGCCATGTGATGATATAGACATGGCCAGGAATACAGAGATGGCCTCGGAGATGTGTGTGATTTTGTACAAAAGAGAGAAAAGAAAACATGTTTTAAGACAAATAATTAAGTCTACTGCAGACCTCTGAATTTTTTTTGCCTTTTTATGTGATTTGCACATGCATGCCACTCTTTCAAAGCACAAAACAAAACTTAAACAGAGTCACCAGCAGTGATGTGTAATGGGCATAGAAAGCATACCTTTGAATCATTGCTGCAAAGGATTAATTCATTGTCTTTAAACCCAAGACTCAGCGTGACAAAGAAACGTTTAAAGGTATGGCCGTAAAAATGTGATATGGCAAAGCACTGCCACTGACTGAGAGGCTGAAGGAGGACATAAACAAGACGGATGCCCATCCCTTTTAATATAACATAAAGACTGAGCTGGAGAAAATAAAACACCTCATTGTAATGAAATGCATTTACTGCAGCACAGGCTTGAAATCAGGCAGAAGTGAGCACAAATGTCAAAAGAGCTCTCCTGTTGAGCAGAGCGGCAGAATTAAGAGGCCTGATATCTAATCCATTTCTTGTGAAACCGGCGGTGTAGGGGACATCAAAGAGAGTTAAAGGGGATTCAGTGAGAGCAGTTGGAGTGGCAAGACGGTGAAATATGGCACATTTGGTTTCTTCTATCCCCCGGCACTGGGCCTTTAGAATAATTAGAGCCTAATTCTGTCTAATTAACGGACTCAATTACTCCTGAAGAAAGCTCATCAAAAAGATGGCGGGAAAGCAGAGAAGAAAATGGTAGCGTTTTTTCTTTAATTAATGAACTGAGTTGAATAACGGCCATGGAATTAAACATTTCCCCCAATGTGTATGAATTGCAAATTGGAGCATAGTTTCTTTTTTTTTTTCAAGACGGGAGCCCAGGGGCTAACGCTGCTGTCAAGTAGCTCTCTAAAAAGTCAAAGCGCCGATGCAGCACTAACAAATTACTTAAGATTACCATCTTTAGCACATGCGGCGGTCCTAACGAATAGCGATGAATTAATATGCCGTCTGTGTTCCAGCTCTCCTATTGGCTATGAGTTTCACTGATCCTAAAAGAGCCAATAAACCAGGCACCAGCGTGAACTTTATGGAACACTTTTCTTCCTGTACAATTGGTTGTCTGTCGATTGCATATTTCACATCCTTGAGACGTTGATATAAGTCTTGTTAAATTACTCAGCTGAGATGGAGCGGTGCATACACGAGTGTTTTCAGGGGTTGAAAACTTTTTATGTGCTATCAGGGCTGAGAATGTGTGTGTGTGTGTGTGTGTCTGTGTGTGTGTGTGTGTGTGTGTGTGTGTGTGTGTGTGTGTGTGTGTGTGTGTGTGTGTGTGTGTGCAAAG